>JAIUJO010000889.1:230000-234267 GCA_023846275.1 Vanilla planifolia
TTCTTCTTCTTCTTCTTCCTTTTCTTCTTCTTATTCTTCATCTTCTTCCAATTCTTTGCCTTCTTCTTCTTCTTCTTTGTCTTCTTCTTCTTCTTCTTCTTCTTCTTCTTCTTCTTTTCTCCTTCTTCTTTTTCTTCTTCTTCAGCTTCTTCTTCAACTTCTTCTTCCTCTTCTACTTAATTTTCTTCGTCCCTTACTTCTACTTCTTCATCTTCTTCTTTTTCTTCCTCTTATTCTTCTTCATCATATTATTATTATTATTATTTCTATTATTATTATTATTATTATTAGTACTATTATTGTTATTGTTAGTTTTATTATTATTGTTATCCTTAGTATTATTATTCTTCTTTTTGCTCTTCTACTTCTTCCTCTTCTTCTTCTTCTCCTCCTCCTTCTCCTTCTTCTTCACCTTCTTCTTCTTCTTCTTTTTCTTCTTCTTCTTCTTCTTCTTCTTTTCCTTCTCATTACTATTGTTGTCGTTTTTCTTCTTCTTCTTCTTCATCATCATCATTTTCTTTTTCTTCTTCTTCTTCTTCTTCTTCTCCTGTTTCTTCTCCTTCTTCTCCTTCTTCTTCCTCTTCTTCTTCTACTCCTTCATCATCCACTTCTTCTTCTTCATCATCTTCGTCTTCTTCTTCTTCATCATCTTCTTCTTCTACTTCTACTTCTTGTTCATATTCTTTTTCTTCTTTTTCTTTCTCTTTTCTTTTTCTTCTTCTTTGTACTCTTATTATTTGTATTCTTATTTTTCTACATCTTCTTCTTCTTCTACCTCTTGTTCTTCTTCTTCATAACCTTCTTCTTATTCTTCTACTTCTTCTTTTTCTACTTCCCCTTCTTCTTATTCTTGTTCTTCTTCTTCTTCTTCTTCTTCTTATTGTTATTCTTCTTCCTCTTCTTCTTCTTCTTCCTTTTCTTCTTTTTTTTCTTCTCCTTCTTCTGCTTCTTCTCCTTTTTGCCCTACTTCTACTTCTTACTGTTTATTTCTTCTTCATCTTCTATGTCTTCTTCTTGTTCTTCTTATTTCTCTTTTTCTTCAACTTTTACTTCTTCTTCTTCTTCCTTAATTGTCTTCTTCTTCTTCTCTTTTCTCCTCTTCTTCTTCCTCTTCTTCGCCTTCTTCTTCTATGACTCTTCTTCTCTGTCTTCTTCTTCTTCTTCTTCTTCTACTACTTGTACTTATTCTTCTTCATCTTCTTCCTCTACTTTGTTTTCTTCCTCTTCTTTTTCGTCATCTTCTTCTTCTTCTTCTTCTTCATCTTCTTTAATTTCCTCTTCATCTTCTTCTTTTTCTTCTTCTTATGATCTTCATCTTCTTCTTCTTCTTCATCTGTTTCTTCTTCTTGTTCTCCATCTTTTACTTATTCTTCTTCTTCCTCTTTTTCTTCTTATTCTTCTTCCTCTACTTCTTCTTCTTCTTCTTCTTTCATCTTGTTGTTGTTCTTCTTCTTTTCTATTTCTCTTCTTCTTCTTCTTTTTCTTCTTCTACTTAGTATTCTTCATCATATTCATTTTCTCTTCTACTTCGTCTTCACCTTCTTTGTCTTTGAATTCTTCATCTTTTTCTTATTCTTCTTCTTGTTCTTCTTCTTCATCTTCTTCTCCTTCTTCATCATCTTTTTCCTTTTCTTTCTCTTCTTCTTTTTCTTATTATTTTTTTTATCCTTAATCATCATCATCTTCTTCTTCTTCTCCTCTTTCTTCTTCTTCTTCTTCTTCATCATCATCATCATCATCATCTTCTCCTTCTTCTTCTACTTTCTCTTGTTCTTCTTCTTCTTCTTTTTCTTCTTCTTCATCTTCTACTTCTTGTTTCTCTTCATTACGTTCTTTCTCTTCTTCTTCTTCTTCTTCTTCTTCTTCTTCTTTTTCGTCTCCTTCTACTTATTTTTTGTTTTCTTCTTATTCTTCATCATCATCATCTTCTTCTTCTTCTTTCTATTCTTTTTCTTCTTCTTCTTCAACTTCTTTTTCTTTGCCTTTTCCTCTTCTTCATCATCTTCTTTTTCTTCTTCTTCTTCTTCTTTTTCTTCTTGTTCTTCTTCTTCTTCTTCTTCTTGTTCTTCTTCTTCTTCTTCTTCCCCTTCTCTTCTTCTTCTTCTTCGTCTTCTTCATCTTCTTCTTTTTCGTCTTCTTCTTCTCTTTTTATTTTTCTTCTTCTTTCTTCTTCTTCTTCTTCTTCTTCTCCTTTGTCTTCTTCTTCTACTTCTTCTTCCTCGTCTTCTTGTTCTAGCCTTACTTTTTCGTCTTCTCCTTCTCGTTCATCTTTTTTTTCTTTTTCTTTGTTTTCTTCTTATTTTTTCTCTACTTCTTCTTCTTTTTTTTTTTCTTCTTCTTCTTTTTTTTTGTCTTCTTCTTGTTCTTCCACTTCTTCCTCTTCTTCTTTGTCTTCTTCTTTTTGTTCTTCTTCTTCTTCTTAAACTTCTTCATCTACTTCTTCTTTGTCTCTTTCTTTTTTCATCTTCTTCTTTTTCATCTTCTTCTTTTACTTTTTCTTCTTCCTCCTCTTGTTTTTCTAATTCTTCTTCTTCATCACTTCTTCCTCTTCTTCTTCTTCTTCAACATCTTTGACGTCATCTTCTTTTTTTTCTTATTCTTCTTCTTCTTCTTCTTCTTCTTCTTCTTCTTCTTTTCTTTACCATCTTCATCTTCTTCTTCTTTGACTTCTTCCCCTACTACTTCTTCTTCTTCCTCCTCTTTCTTCATCTCCTTCTTCCCCTTCTTTTCCTCCTTTCCCTCTTCTTTATTTTCTTCTTCTCCTTTTCTTCTTCTTCTTCATCATCATCTTCTTCTTCTTTGTCTTTGTCTTCTTCTTCTTCGTCTTTTATTTCTTCCTCTTCTTCTTCTACTACTTCTTCTTCTTCTTCTTCTTCTTCTTCTTCTTCTTCATCCTCTTCTTCTTTTTCTTCTTCTTCTTCTTCGTCTTCTTGTTGTTCGTCTTCTTCTTCGTCTTCTTGTTGTTCGTCTTCTTCTTCGTCATCTTCTTCTTCTCATCTTCTTTTTCTTTATCTACTTTTCTTCTTCATTTTCCACTTTATCATCAATATTATCTTTCTCTTCTTCTCATTCTTCTTCTTCTCCTCCTCTTTTGTCTTCTTCTTCTTCTTCTTCTTCTTGTTCATCTTCTTCATCTTCTTCTACTTTTTCTTCCTCTTCTTCTTCTTCTTCTTCTTCTTTATCTTCTTCTTCTTCTTATTATTATTATTCTTCTTGCTCTTTATCTTCTTCTTCTTCTTCTTCTATTGGTTATTATTAATATTATTTTTCTTCTTCTTTTTCTTCTTCTGTATTTTCTTATACTTCTTCATCTACTTCATCGTCTTCTTCTTCATCATCTTCTTTTTCTTCTTCCTCTTCTCCTTCTTCCTCTTCTTCGTCTTCTTCTTCTTCTTTTTCTTTTCTTCTTCATCTTTATCTCTTTCTTCTTCTTCTTCTTCTGCTTCTTCAACACTTTTTCTTCTTCTTCTCCTTCTTCTTCTTCTTCCTCTTCTCCGTCTTCTTCTTCTTCTTCTTCTTCTCCTTGTTCTTCAACATCATCTTTTTCTTATTCTTCATCTTCATCTTCTTTTCTTTCTTCTTCTTCTTCTTGTCTATCTTCTTCTTCTTTTCCTCCTTTCCTTAATCACTTTCTTCTTCTTCTTCTTCTTCATATTCTTCTTGTTCTTCTTCTTCTTCATCTTCCTCTTCTTCTTTTCTTTGTCTTGATCTTCTACTACTTCTTCTTCATCATCGAATCTTCTTCTTCATCTAGTTCCACTTCTTCCTGTCCATCTACATCTTATTCTTTCTTCTGCTTCTTCTTCTTCATCATCTTCTTCTTCTTCTTCTTCTTCTTCTTTTTCTTTGCCTTCTTTATCTTTGTCTTCTTCTTCTTTTTCTCATCTTCTTTTTCTTCTTCTACCTTTTCCTCTTCATCATCATCATCATCAAAATCTTCTTCTTCTTCACCTTCTTCTTGTTCTTCTTCCTCTTCTTCTTCTTCTTCGTCTTCTTCTTCTTCTTCTTCTTCTCCTCCTTCTTCATCATCGTCTTCATCATCTTCATCTTCTTCTTCTTCATCTTATTCCTCTTCTCTTTCTTCTTCTACTACTTCTTCTTCTTTCTCTTCTTCTTCTTCTTCTTTATCTTATTCTTCTCCTTCTTCCTATTCTTCTTGTTCTTTGCCTTCTTCTTCTTCCTCTTCTTATTCTTTTTTCTTATTTTTCTTATAGTTCTTCTTTTTTGTCTTTTCTTCTTCGTCTTCATCATTTTCCTTTTCTTCTTC
>JAIUJO010000447.1:0-140107 GCA_023846275.1 Vanilla planifolia
ACACACACATATAAACATGTATGCATATACACACTTATACACCTATGTGCACCCTTGAACACACATGCACACACTCAGATGTACTCACACATACATAGATAGACACATAGACAAGCACATACACATATATACATAGAGGTACACACACATATGTGCCCACATGTGCACTCACAAATGCATACACACACATGCATTCATAATCAAATAAGTGTACTCTTCTACACACGCACACACACACGTGCACACTCAGATGTACACAAACACATACACATGCACAAGCACATGTACACACATACACATATACACATATGCGCACACAACAGCATGCACACACAAGAGCACGCACGTGCACACATGTATGCCCACAAACAAATGCATAAGCTTGTAAATGCACACACACATGCATGCATAGGCATTTACACATCTACGTATGGTCATAACTACAAACACATGTACACACACATACACATGTTAAAGCACACACACATGCACCTACATACTCACCCAAGTAGATGTGCACACACACAAATGGGTATGCACACAAACACATGCACACATGTGCATGCACACACACACACACACATTAACACTTGTACAAATGCATACACACACACACTTACAAGTACAAAAACTCATACATGTACACACACACAAACATACACATACACTAATTAGCATGCACACATAAACAAACAAACAAATGCATATGCACACATATACAAAAGCACACATATATGCATAAATTTCTACAAACACATGTGATATTTCTTCGAGTCTGTAAAATAGGCATAATCCCCATTGAAAGAATAAGGAGATGAAAATGAAAGTAAAAATGAACAAAGATAAGGGATTCACTCAGTAATGTTTGAAGATTGAAAGATAAAAAATGTTGTTGTTGTACAAAAAAGTTAAAATTGATGGAATAAAGAGTAATGGGATCTTGTTTCTTACAACTTTTGAGGAAATAAAAGTTGCTATGGTGATATTAGATGTATTTGGGAACTACATCTAGCAATTTTCAAGACTTTGCTTTATAGTGAATGTAGCTTATTATTAATGTGTCAACTAGGAGTGGAGAAGGTTTTCATATTTTTGCACTCATTGTAAACCTCAATTGGCATAGAAACTAGGGGTTCTCGGTTAATTGTTGGTGATGATCTTACTAGATAAGGTTCAAGCTTTGCTCGAGGATGGCCGCAACTATGAGGTGGGAGGAAAAAACAATATGTTTGGCCAACATATAGTGGTTAACAGAATTGCAAATTTTCTTAGTGTTTATAATAGGCAAGGACACCAATGGGAAACAAATAGGATATGGAATTTTTGGAGATGTATTGTGCATAAATCTTGGAGATATTATAAGTAGAGGAAGATGCAAATAATTAGTAGTTGAAAGATTCACGTTGCATCTAAGAAATTTGTGTAGCTATTTTTAAGAAGCACCTTAATTAGATGGCCATGGATTCACTCAGATAAAATTCTTATATGGGTGTTAGTTACATTAGTTGGTTAGAATTGATACTTTATTTCTAAGGTAGAGAAGGAAGTCTTTAGAAGGAAGACCTCAAGTGGAAGTTGGTGTGTTTCCTTCTATGTAAAAAACATTCCAGATGCTCTATTTTCTTTCCCAAGAAATAACTATAGAAATTTGATTTGTTACATTACAACTAATTACGTGGAGTTCACTTGGCATGACAACTAGAGCCTTTTGGTTACCTATATGGAGATGTATGCTATGTAGAATTCTTGACAATATCATAAAAGCTAGAAGCTACAAAAATTTAGTCATTGGAAGGTTAGCTTTGCATCTAAGAAGCTTGTGTACATCATTTAATATAGTAGGGGTAAATTTAGAGTAATGGTGTGTAGTGTTTGAGAATCAATTTATTTGATAATTAAGAAAATGTTTGCAAGGGCACAAGCTTCTTCATGTGCTTATAATTGATACTTTATTTTTATGAAAAGGGAGAACAACTACTGAAGGAGGATCTCAAATGGGAGCTAGAATATTTTTTCAATTGCAAAAAATAGTGAGATGAGTGACTGCTTCTAATAATTGAGTCTTAGGAGCTATATCAAAGCACGGTGCATCCAAATCATAGACATGACATAGTTGAGAGAGCTATAGAGGTATGGATTTTGTCCAATTATAAGTTTTTAAGCTAATAAGTTATGGTCTCATTTGCAATGTGGAAAATTTAGTGGACTATAGTGGCAAAAATCTTGTTGCTACTTACACTGCCACATTAGGATGGGATATTTGTTACTATGTTGTTGGAAAGTTTGGTGAAGAACTTTAATAGATGTGAGGTAGACTCAAGTTTGGGCAAGAATTAGAACTACTTTGTTTAGACTTTGACAAACTTTTCAAGGGTTGTTGTGGTTTTTTGAAGGCTTTAAGTGGAGCTTGAGATTATATAGTCATCCTCACAAGTGGTTACTATCTTGGTCAGGTCTAGTAGCAGTAATTCTTGTTAGTGTTGTGTGGTATATGCTTCAAAATATTATTTGATTTGTTAAGCTGTATAAGCCAAATTAAAGAATATGCAAACCTTGATGAATTGTTGATTATTTAGAAAATTTTAATACACTAATGTAAAATGAGAAGAAAAGAGGACAATAATTCAGTAGTGGCCAAGCTTAGTTTGAGTTTTGTAGCTCCTTGTATGGTTTAGATATGGATAACTTTGGATTTATTATGAATAGGTTTACTTTGTGTAATAATAAGGAGGGTAGTGCAAATATATATGAAGGATTGGATAGAGCTTTCATGAATATTAATGGTATATGGGCTCTCTTAAGTAATATAGTGACACACCTTCATCCTTTTAGCTTAGGCCATAGCCTTTGCTTTTTTAATTTAAATGAATATATTTGCATAAAACTAAGAGGAGAAGCCTTTTTGAAACTTATGGCTATAATTTTCACATTCAACTAACATTATGCATGTAGCTTGGATTAACATTATCTTGGGAAACCCAATAGATGGTCTATCTGTTAAATTTGTTGGAGCACTTTCATCTTTAAAGAAATGGACTGTAGCTAAAAATGGTAATATTTTTAATGTGCCTCACTAGTTGGAGCAAGAGAATTAAGAGCTTAAAATTAAGGAATCTAAGATGGGTTTAACTATACTAGAAAACTATCTTTTAGCATAATGTATTATTTCCTACAACATGGCTACAACTTTAGAAGAAGCATGGTGGTGGTAATGGGCCAAGCGTCATTAATCTAACCTTAGGAATCAAAGCATGCTTTCTTTGAAGCAACAACCACTTATAAACATAGAAGTAGTTATATACGTCATCTTAAAATTGATTTCAGGGAGATGGTGGCTTCCTCAACATAGATTTAAGTTATACTCATGTAATTTTTAAGCTCAAAGTGGGATAATTTGGGTAATACAATTCTCCCCCATCTTTCTAGCCTTTGAAAGCCGTCAACATTGCCCAACTAATAAGCCTAAGAGTTCCAAGCAATAATGATGAGATTAGAAAATGTTATTATGCCTGTCAAAAGAAACAAAGCCCTTTGTATGGATGTCTTCTCTATGGAGTTTGAGCATAGATATTAGAATATTATCTAGGTGGATATTATCATCACTATGAAATAATTCTATAAAGATAGCACTATAGGCAAAAGGTTGAAAGTCATGCTAGTTAACCTAATTTCTAAAGTATAGGGTGTGCTCCTAAACCTTAATACTTTAGACCCATTTGTCTTTGTAATGTGACACAAAGTTATGTGTAAAATTTGTGTTGGTTGACTAAAGATATCGCTTCGTGATATTATTACCAAAGAACAAGTTGCTTTATGGCTTGACCATGTTATATCTGATACTATGCATTTTACATAAAAGATGAGTATGTATATGAACTAATTTACTCTTACAAGGGGTGTCATAGCATTAAAACTAGACATAGAGTAAGCTTATGACATGGACAATTTGAAACTCATCCATGACATGCATCAACATTTATGATTATTAAATCTTTGGTGTGATTGGGTTTTAGGCTGTATCACTCCACCAAGATTTAGAATTGTGTTTAACAACATTTGGCTTTAGTAGATTGAAGCTATCGTGGGTCATAGGTAGAAGTGTCCACTTTCACCAAACCTTTTTACCATTGTGTATATGTAACTTTCTTGGCTTATTAATAATGAGGTAGAGCAACATCTCTAGATTGGGATTATGATTCGCCTTTTCTCAGTAATGATTACTAACCTTCTGTATGTTGATGAAATCTTTATATATGCACCAACAAATTGTGTTGTAATTACGACCATTTGGGACAATATGAAGCATAATGGACAATGCTCTAATTAGGTTACAAATCTTAATAAAATTATTGTATTGCTTAACGTAACGATTGAATGCAATAAAAAGAAGATAATAATAGAAAAGTTACATATGAATCAAGTTGCTCAATTGAAATATTTAGGCATACCTATTGTAAAACCTAAATTTCAAAAAAGAGTCGAAATTTATTATTGATTGAGTTTAGAATTGTGTTTTAAGATGGAAGATTAGGTCTCTATTGATGAAGGGGCAAGTTTTTATGTTCAACAATGTGCATTCTATTGTTTCAACATTTTACTTAGCCCATTTTTTAATTTTCAAAGGCTTTCTTAATGAGTTAGGGAAAAGGATGCATCAAAACTTGTGGAGTAGTTTGAATGTTGGAAACACTTTGTACTATGCTTGCTAGAATTTGGGTTACTCTTCCAAAGAAGTGTAGAGGTCTTTGAGTTTATAATTTGTGAACTTGGTATGTAGTATTAATTACAAAGCATTATAGGTAGATTATGGCATAGGAAGGTAGTACATATGTTCAGGCATTCAAAGTCATGTATTGTATGATAGACAATAATTATTATGTGTCACTCTCTCCTTTGCATACTTGCATGTTACTGAGTATTATGGTATTTTAGAAAATTTAGAAGGTTTAGCAGATTATGAAGGTAAGCAAGTCTCATTCTTAATAAATAATTGGATTAACATTCTTCTTATTGCTTTGTGGTCTACTTATATTAGCATGGAAGTGGAACATCCAATTCATTTAGTAGAGCTTATTAAGGAGCATGGTGTTTGGGATGAGCATATGGTACAAAATTTCTTCACACTTAAATGTTTCAGATTATGCATTTACCTAGGGCTAAATAAAATCAATGGGATGTGTTTTACTTAAAAATATATTGAGGACATGGTGTTGGAATAAAAATTCATTTATAGTAGCACATTTATAATATAAAATTAACAAGAGACATTGGTTTGGAAAATTTAGTTGTAGTAATGAGTCAATGTTTACATTTTGAGATTAATTTTAAATTTAATTCCAACTTGCTCTTAGCTGTGTACATGAGGTATTGATATGTAGGTGCTTTGGGCAAGGGGCTATAAAATTAAACAGGATTGCAACATAGCTTGTGGGACTACCATAAGGGACAGAAACTACCGGTAAGCTATTTTTGGATTGCATATTGCGACAATTTCCCTGAGAAGGCCAATCTTCCAATAGGGCATCAACTCATCCATGAGCCAGTATCTGTATTGCTAAAATTTCTAAAGATTTTAAACATTGTGTGCCCACTAGTCATGTCTAGAGGATGCCATAGGGCTTGGACGACATGGCTTACACTTGAATGCATATTATTGCAGCACATCTAGTGCATTGTCATGGTTTAACAATAGCAATTTATGGCTTGGTAAACAAGCAGGAACAAACACTACTACATATTAAACCATCCAACTTTGGCTTCATTATAGGCCGCATCATACAACTCATTACCCCTAAAGGAGTGCATATTGTTATACTATCAAGGAGTAAGGCAAGTCTCGTAATAGGGTACACATTATCCATGCTCTAGCAAGTCGTGGTAATAAAAAGCTTCAAAAAATTGCATCTTTTGGCCAGATAAGCCATGTGCATCGAATGTCACTAGGTGCATAAGGCCTGGTTATCATACCCATGCACAGTGCCATAGCATGTGTAGTTCTCTACTATGCATGCATCTATATCTTTGCATTACTAGGGGCACAACTCAATAAGCACAGACCATAGAATATATGTGGCATCTAACATCTGCTTCATTGCGAGCCATGTCACACTCACATTGCCACTTTTGAATTACATATGTTGATGATACTGTCAATATATAAGACAAGTCTCCTAATAGAACATCCCCTTATCCAAGGGCCAGTAGCTTGTATTGGTAAAACTCCTAAAAAAATATAACACCTTTATGGGCCCTAGTGATGCCATGCATATGATATAATGAGGTGTGTATTGACTAACTGCCACGCATGCGTAGTGCATTACGACATGCTAAGTAGCAACTGTGTGTGACCAAGCTTTCCACTAAATACGCACAAGCTCTAGCTCATGCTACACCATCTAACTTTTGTTTAATAGCAAGTTGCATCATGCTGCATATTTCCCATTGTAGATTGCATAATGTGCTAATGCAATAAAAAGGAATGCAAGTGTTGAAATAGTAATCACTTAATCCCTGTTCCAATAGCATCCAATGCTAAAAATCACAAAAAGTTATTTTTTGTGAGGTATTAGATGCATGGACATGGTGTTGTAAGGCACTCATGGGCTGGCTATTGCAAGCACAGGTATAGTAATACATTGCTAGTGTTTTAGCCTAGACAACACAAACCATAACACATATTACCCCATGTCAATGGCATATTGCAATAGTTTCTTAAAGGAAGAATGGTGGTCTCCTAATGCCCATGAAAGCAATCAAAAGTGCTAAAAATCCTAATTAAAGTTACACTTTGCGGGCTTAACAAGCCATTGATATAGAATGTCGCAAAGTGAGAGAACATAGTGTATTGTCTTGCATGGCTATGGTCAAAGCCCAACATGCACAAACCATAGTGCATATTGCCCTAACAAACATCATTTTAATAGTGGGCTATATCATGTTGCACATTACTCCATGTGGATTGCATATTATGATAATTCCATAATGGAAGAGGCAAGTCTATTAATAGAGTGGCTCCACATTTTTACAAAAGAAAACACAAGCAATGATAGGATAAAAAAGTGACACTTTTCCTAAAGAACATCAAAGTAATATAGGTACCACCTTAATTTTGGATATGAGAAAGAGAGTGACGTTTTTGAAACATACATGATGTTTTTGGGTTATGGGGACAAAGTTTTTTTGACATTATGTCATATCTCAATTGTTCGTGATAGTTTGTAGTGAAGCCAAATTATTATATTTCTCATATAGCACCATGCAGCCTCCATGATGAGTAGTATGAGGCTTTTAAAATCCAGTGAAGCCTCTAAAATGCATGATACAAATTGCACGATACTGTAGGATGTACCACACTAAGGATTGATTGAAGTACCATAATAAGTACAAAAACAAGTACATAATAACTACTATAATAAGTATTAAAATAAACAGAGCAAGTTGTGCAAGCGAGCAAATAGGCCAATAAGCCAACAAGAGGGTTTGAAAACTTTTATGATGTTCACATTGTGAAAGTGATGAATTTGTCGCAACATAGGGTTGGACTTTTCTGGATCTTGATAGCAACATAACTCTGATAAATGCATTGCTTTTTTGCAAATTTAATTTGTTAATAAAGGATTCTACCTTTTAGTCATACTTAACTATGAGTTACTGTAGTTCTCATGTCATCAAACTTTTTATGAATCTTAACAAACCCATGGTCGCAAGCCTTTGGGTTGCAAATCCCTTATTATTGGTCAATAGGTGAGCAACATGCCAAAGCAACTCATCTTAGCATGGATTCTAAGTCAGAGGCATTCAGTCATATTCCAACAAATGATTGCTTCATACTACTAAAGCTTTTACCACACAATGCCCAAGTTTGTGAATTGACGGTTAGTATCATACTACTTTGAATTAATATCAAGAAACATTCATAGGTAGGGCAAAGCTAACCTGTCTCATGATGAACTAAACCCAGCTCATGTCCCTAATGGATGGGAAAAAATTCAACACTTGGTGAATTTGTCTTGATAATGATAGGAAGACATCAAATAAATAAAGAAGCAACATCGCTATGAAGCCTTGGTAGCCACAAGCTAATTATCCTTATGGTAACTTTTTTGACACATCTTACTTTAAATTTTGAAATCCAAAACAATCAATAGGCCATTCTTTCATAGTTTGCATTCATGTTGGAAATAAAAATGGAATGAGCTTTTAGCCTTTTGTTCTGCATGAGACTTCTTTTTACAATGAGCTCATGTTAGGGCACCAACATTATCATTTAACAAATGTGCTACCCAACAAATCTCTCCACCTCACATTATCTTCTACATTGACTCTTTAAAGTGAAAATTGGAGCCAAAAGAAGGGGCTAGTTCTCACCTATATCGAATGGAATAAGTAAATAATATTAAAACTAATAGTATTTCAGTTCCATCAACATGCCAACTCTTACTTATCCTACACTTCTCAAGTCATTTCATAAAATTAGATTGGAGTGATGGTGGATAGGGTATCCTTTCCTTACTAATTCTACCAAGCCCATTCCCCTACCAATGGTTTTTATTATAGGATTCTATCATGCTTTTATGAGATATTTGATTCATGCCTAATTTGATGATTGATAATGTTGCAACAAATCTCCTTAGTATCGTAGAATGCAACATGCTAGTATAATTTATCAGATTTTTTTAAAACATTTTTCTTTCATATGGTAATGTTACAATGCAATGCTAAATCTTATATGATGTGACTTTTATATCACTTTAATTTTATTATATTATCTTTGGTTAAATTTTCTTTTTTCTTGTTTTAATATATATTAAATAATTTTAAAATAATAATTAATCATTATTTATACATTTTTACTCTAGAAAGTTGCAAAAATTCTAAATGATGTTCGATGGTGTTGAAAAAGATGTGTTTGGCTGGTTTTAATGAGCTCTATCTATTTAAAAATATACTGTTAGTTTTTAAATAATTTATTTTATAAGATTTTTATGTGCTTTAAATGATATCTCGATTCATGCCTAAAATTATGATACATTGTACTATGTCTTTTTAGTATCTTCAAAAGCAACTTTCATTTATAATATATCTAATTTTTTAGAAATTTTCAACTTTGATTTTTTATATTACTATGTTACTCTAAATCTCCTCTCATGAGATGTTTATATTGTTTTATTTTGATTATAGTTCAACTTTTTAACTTATATGAAATTAAAATATTAATTTATAATTATTTATTTTAATTAATTTTATAATTAATAATAATTCCAAATGATGTTTAATGGAGATTAAACAAATGTTGTTAGATTAATATTGATTTTATATTTTTTTAAAATTTTTTAGTTTCATATTTTTTTGGAAAACTTTGTGAGATATAAAATCGATTTTTATTTAATTTTGTTATTAAGTATGTCACACTTTATCTCTTTAGTATCTTAGAAAAAATTTTCTATACAATTTATCTCATTGTATTCAAATTTTTAATGTAAATTTCATTAATTTTACTATATAACTCTAAATCTATTATTATGAGATATCACGATTAGTTATGTTTTGGATGCACGATATCGTTTCAATTTATGTTATTTCATACTTTAATGAAATTTACTTAACATTAAAAAAAAAAATTATTATTATTTATGCTTAATTTCTTTTGTGATTCACATTAATTCTAAATGAGGTTTGATGGAGATGAAACAATCATTAATGGATTCATTCTAACGAGCTCTATCCAATTCAATATTAATTTTTTATATTTTTTAAAAATGATATTTTTGTGTGTTTTGGAATGATTTAAATGATATTTGTATTCATAGAAGTTTTAGCAATCAAAGATGTTAAACACAATCTTCTGATTATCTTAGAATGTAACTTTTTCATACAATTTATCTCAAGTCTTGAAATGTTTTACTTTAGTTTAACTATATTACAATATAACCCTAAATCTTTTTTCATGTGACGTTTACATTGCATTGTTCTAGATTCATTTTTATGTTTTGAAAAATTTTATTTTCTATAGGTTTTGTATAGCCTTAAAAAACTTTTTGATTTGCACCTCTTTAAATGATTGAGGATCTTAGACTTGACATCTTAGTATCATGGAATGTTGCTTTCTAGGTGTAGTTTTTTTTATTTTGTTCAAATGTTTGATTGATTTTGTTATATTGCTATAACTCCAACACTCCCTTTTTACGACCTTTACATGACATTTATTTTGTTATATTGTGTTCATTTAATTTATCTAATTTTAGATTTATTATTTATTTATCAAATAATTCAAATAAAATTATTTTTAATTTATATTTTAAATTATTTTATTAATTTATGTCAGTTGCAATGCAAGCTCTCATCTAGATGTAGCAAACATCCATGTACTCATCTTGACAAACTCTATGTAATGAAATATTCATATTTATGGTTTTGAATATTTAATTTATCAAGTTTTTTGCACGGTTTACAAGACTTTTAGGTATAAATTTGATCTAATAATTGGGGATGTTATACTTGATCTTCGTGCTATGTTGCTCTCCAACTTTCACTAAAAATTTATCCAATTTCAAAATTAATTTCCTTTTATTTTAATATATTACAATACAGGTTAGCAACACTCTATTGTGTCTTTTAGAAGGTTTTTGTTTCATTATATTATAATTATTCAATATATCTTATTTTAGTTTTAATAAAAATTTATTTAAAATAAAAATAATAATATTTTTTTTAATGCTTTCTTATTTTTAATATTGTAGTAATCTACGCTGAGGCTCGATCAAGCATAAACAACCCTCTTTTGACACATCTTATTAATCTTTTTTAAATTTAATATTAATTTTTTAATTTTTAAATATAACTATGCATTATAAGTTTTTATTAGTTTAGACTTTTTATTTTGAATTGGTTATAATTACTATGTTACTACCATTTATCTCTTATCTAACTTTTATATCTTTTTTATTTTGTTATATAACATTTCTTTAATTTATCTTGTTTTAATAATAATATAAATTTTTTAAAAATAAAAAAGTAATAATTTGTTAAGATTTATGCTTAAATACTTTAGTAGTTTGTTGCAATTTCGAATGAGGTTTGATAGTGAAAAATCAAACATCATTGCAATCATCTCACATGCTCCATAAAATTAAAAATCATTTTTTAAAATATTCTATTTTCTAGGGATTTAGTGCACTTCACAAATTATTCTTATTTTTAGTTGATTTGATTTTCGAGAAGGTTACACTTGACCTTTTAGTATCTTGGGATGCAACTTTTCTACACAATTTATCCAATTCTTAAAATGTTTTGCTTATATTTTGTTATCTAATATTGCAGGAATTTATCTCATTTGTTCTTTAATGTATATTTAGTTAATATTTGAATAATAATATTTTATTTATATTTCTTATTTACTTTGGTATTCCATAAGAATTCCAAATGAGGTTAGATGGCTATTAAACAAATGTCATAGAAATTGTGTTGACAGATCCTATAAAATATAAATGCATAAGTTTATGCATTTTTATATTTTTTTTTATAAATTTTTTCATTCTTTACAACACATTTAGAATTGTATTCAAATTTATGATGGAGGATGTTCCACTTGATCTACTTAATATCATGGAATATAACTTTCTTTTTAAATATATGTCATTTTCTAAAAGTTTTTTATTTCAATTTGGTTGTACTATTATAAACCTTTTTAATTAGTCCCCTAATGTGACATTTATATTACATTTATTTGGTTACATTACAATGGTTAAAGTAATGTCCTCTGAATTTTAATATATATTTATGTAATATTTAAAGACTAATTTAATTATATTTATATTTAATTTACTTTGCATGAGGTTTGATCAAGAATAAATTAAAATATTAGAGTCATCTACATGGGCTTTATCTAAATAACTATTCATTTTTATGTTTTAAAAGTTTTTTTTAGTATTTTGGCAAACTTTGTGAGACTTTTCAATTCATATCTTATTTGATAATCATAGATGTTACACACAAACTTTATAGTTACTTTTGTATTGCACTCATTTTGTAATATTATATTGATTTAATTTATGACATTTTAGCATTAATAAATATTTTTTAATTGTAAAATATTAATCTAGAATTATCTATGTTTAATTATATTATTAAAGTGTTATTTTTTAAAAGGAGTTTTTATAAAAGTGAAAATAAATAGTGATGAACTAATGATGAACTTTATCCAATGAAATATTCTTATCTACATTTTTTTGCATTTTAATTTGTTGGATATTTGCATGATTTATAGGATATTAAAATTTTTATTCCATTTGTAATAGATAATCTCCTTTGTATACTATTAAGTACCTTTCTATTATAATTGATCATATTTCAAATAGTGTTCATTTAGATTTTATTATATTACTTTACAACATTAATTCTCTCTTTTTATTACTTTTACTTGACTTTGATCTCGCTATATTAAAATATTTCAATTTACATCATTTCAGCAATAATATATATTTTCCTAATACTAGAATAACATTTTTAAATTTACTTCTAATTCATTTCAATAACTCACAGTAATTCAAAATGAGGTCGGACATGATGGATCAAATGACATTGAAGTCTTCTCGATGTAATCTTACAAATTAATTTTCATTTTTTTGTATTTTTAAATAATTCATTTTTAAGGGTTTTCACACACTTTGAAGTCTTTTTTTATTCATACCTATTTTTAATGATCATAGAAGGTCATGCACAATTTCCTAAGTATCTTTGAATGTAACTTTCGTAATAAATTTATGTAATTTGTTATAATGTTTCACCTTAATTTTGTTATTATCATGAGACTTAATCCTGCTTCCCTGTGACCTTTGCATCATTTTGACATGGTCATATAATATATCTTAAAATTATCCTTTTTTTAGTATTAATTTATATTTACTTAGTAAAATAATATTTTTTATTATTTATGTTTAATAACTTTTACAAATTGAAAATTTGAAATTTTAATAAAAAAACTAAAATTGGTAAGAGATAAATTATAAGAAAAGTTATATTCCAGTATACAAAGTAGATTAAGTAGTAAATCATCGTTTATCAAATTTTGTCCAAATAGAAATTTTTAGTAAAAGTTGGCCAAATAAAAGAAAACAAAATATTTTAAAATATCGAAAAAAGAACATTTAATAAAGTAGATCTTGTCAAAATTAGTCTAAAGAAGTTTTTCTCATCAAGATCTAAATTGTTTTAGAATTAGTACAAATTACAAAAATAAACAAAATTAAAAACTAATAAAACTTTATTTTGAAATAAATTTAATATATATTAAAGCTAAAATGAGAAAAAAGTATAACAAAATTAAAGCAATGTCAAAGTCATAGAAAACTAGATTTATAGTTTCATAGATATATCCAAATGAAAAAAATTGAATAAGATAAGTTATACAAGAATATTGCATTCAATGATACTAAGATGTTTAAGTGTAACATCATAGACCATTAAATTTGGTACAATTTGAAATGTCATTTATGTGTTCCAAAGTCAACGAAAATAACATATCAAAAAAAATATAAAGGATGATTTAATGGATAGAGCCCAACGAGTTGAATAAAACAATGTTTATTTCATCCCAAATAGACATCATTTAAATTATCATAAATTTAAAAAATAAATAAATAGAAATAATAAAAAATTAATATTTTTTTAAATGTTTTGAGATATTTTGATTTCTACGTAATTTGACGATCGAGGATGCTACCTTTGATCTGCTTAGCTTCTTTGAATGCAAACTTTTTACATAATTTGTCTCTTTTCATTGGTTTTTTTGCATTGATTTGGATATATTTCTATGCAACTCTAAATCTCGTAATGTGTGACATTTTCTTCTTGTTGGTTTTGTTCTATTAGATGATTATAGTTTATTTTCTTTGAACTTTAATATATATATATATATTTTACACAAATAAATTTTTTTATCATTTATGATTGTTTAATTTGATAATTTTTTTAATTACAAATGATGTTTATATTAAGAAAAATTTTACATCATTAAACAAATTCTAACAAGCCCTATCAAATTTAATACAAATTGTTTTACATTTTTTAAAAAAAATAATTTTTAGGGTTTTGGCATGATTATGACATTTTTCTATTCATATATATCTTGAAAAATGACATAGCAACACTCAATCTCCTCAGCATCTTTTATGTTGTTTTCCATTATAATTTATCTTATTTATTCAAACTTTTATCTTTGCATTTGTTATTTTATTAAGGAACTGCAATTTTCCTCTATTATGACATTATATTGCATTAATATTTTTATATTATATTAGCTTAAATTATCTCCTTTCAACTTTAATATATGTTTACTAAACATCAAAATAATGATTTACGATTGTTTAGGATTATTTAATTTAGTAATTTGAAGTAATTACAAACGATGTCAGATTAGAACAAAACAAATGTTATTGGATTTGTCCAAATGAGCTACATCTAATGAATTATTATTTATTTTAAATGCTCTATTTTCTAAGGTCTTATAAAGTTTTTTGAGATAGTTCAATTTTTATCTTATTTGACCATTAACAATCTTAGATATGATCTACATGGTGTCTAGCAATGTTCTTTTTTGCACAATTTATCAGATTTCTTAAAATGGTTGACTTTGATATTGTTACATTAACATGTAGCACTAAATCTTCACCCCTATTACCTTTACATCTCTTTGAATTGGATATGTTATATGTTATATTCTTTAGTTTGTCCTATTAAGCTCTATTACTAATTAATTAATAATTTAAAAAATAAATTTATAATTATTTGCTTGTGCTTGGTAATTTGCTTGTAATTTCAATGAGGTCTAATTTAAATGAGTCAAATAAGCATTAAGGTTAGATTCATCTCAATAGGCTCTATCTAAATAAATATTCTTTTTATATTTTTAAATGTGTTATTATCTAATAACTTAGTTAATTTTGTGTGATACAGTGATTAATACATAATTTGACGTTTTAATAGGCTATAGTCAATATCTTTTGTATCATGTAGTAAAACTTTTTAATATTATTTCTCACATTTCTTTTACTTTTCTACTTCAATTTGGTGACATTACCATGACACTCTAAATCTCCTATCAATTGAATTTTAAATTACTTTTTATTTGGTTATGTTAAGTTTTTTTTTCATCTTATTTATGTTTTAATATATATATTTACTTAAAAAAAATATATTAATTTAGTATTATTTGTAGTCATTTACTTTTGTAATTCAAAGTAATCTCAAACGTTGTCTAATCAATTGTAATAAATATACTCAAACTCAACTTAATTAGTTGTATCCATTTAAATGTATATTTTTTAATTTTTAATTATTTTATTCATTAATGTTTTAATGTGCATTATGTGGAATTGTAAATGTTTTTTGATTCAATGATAAAGTAATTCATAAAAAATTCCATTCATATCTTGAATGTAGATTTCTAATGTAGTTTATCTATTTTTTTCTTGATTATTGCATTTATTTTGTTATGTTACTATACATATCACCTCATGTGACTTTTATAGCATTTGATTTTTGTCGTATTATTTTACTCAAATTTGTCTCATTTCAGCTTTAATATATGTTTACTCAGTTTAAGAATAATTATTTACTATTATTTAACCAAATTGTCCTTAGTAATTATCAATAAGTTTAAGCATAGTTTGATAATAATAAAATAAACATTGTCTCGACAAGCTCCTTATAATTGAATGTTAATTTTTGTATTTTTAAAATAATTTGTTCTATTGATTTTATTATACATTATGAGATAATTTTATTTGTACTTATTTTACTTATTTTTTCATGATCGAGGATATTACATTTCATCTTCATAACATCTTGGAATGTAATTTCACATATAGTTGATTTTATTTTTTAAGATGTTTCCTTTGGTTTGGACATAATACTATGTAACTCTAAATGTCCTCTCACATGTCATTTATGCCACTTTCATTTTTTGTGTTATATTACTTTGATTGATTTAATTTCGTATTTAACATTTTTTATTTAATATTAAAATACTAATTTGTTATAATTTATACTTATTTTAAAATGATAATTTATACTAATTCTAAATGAGTTCTAATTTATAAAAAATATCATTAGGCTGATCTCTAAGTGCTCTTTCCTATTAAATATTCATTTTTATATTTTTAAATATTTATTTTCTAAGGTTTTCGTATAGTTTGTCAGATACTAAGTGTTGTTGATGATTCGATGGTCGAAAAAGTTACACTCGATTTCCCTAATATATTGCAATGCAAGTTTGCTATATAATTTATGTTATTTTATTTTATTTGTTTCCTTTGATTTTGTTATGTTAATATTAAACTCTAAATCTTCTATCATGTGACTTTTCAATAGCATTGATTTAGTTGAGTTACAAAGTTTCAAATTAATTTGTTTTAATTAAAATAAATGTTTACTTAATATTAAATTTAAAATTTGTTATTGTATATCTTTAATTACTTAAATAGTTTGCTAAATTCGAAATAAGATTTGATCATGATAAAACAAACATTGTTAACTCCTTCAATGAGCTCTATCTAATAAAGCCTTCAATTTTATATTTTTAAATACTTTTCAAGTGTTTTGTAACATTTTAGGAGAAATTTTTATTTGTACCTCACTTAAAGATTGAAAATTTTACATTCATTATCCATTTCTTTACATTTTTCACTTTTGTTTGCTATATTACTTTAACTTATTTAATTTAGCTTTTGTATACATTTGCTTGATATTAAAATAATTAGTTATCTATATTTACTTTGATAATTAATAATAAAGGTTACTAAGATTTAACTCAGTTGAAATAAATTTCATTATTAGAATTATCCTAATATGCTAGATCTAATTAAATATTCATTTTTATAAACAAAAATATTTTTTTCTTCCATTTTAACAGGTTTGAAATGGCATTTTGATTCATAGCTAATATCATAACCAAGGACGTTAAACTAAACGTCCTTGGTGTCGTAATATCTAATTTTCTCATATAATTTTTGTTATTATTTTTAATGTTTTGTTTTGATTTGTTTATATTATTGTGAAATTGCATATCTCATGTTATTTGATGTTTGGATCACTTTGATTATGTTATATTATATTTCTTTAATTTATCGCTTTTTAGAGTTAACATACATTTCTTGTTGCTAAAGAAATAAATTACTATTATTTGTTCAAATTATTTTTTTAATTCAAAGTAGATCCAAATGAGGCTCAATGAAGATAAAAAAAATTCTTCTAACTTTTCATAATGAGAGTTATATAATCAAAAATGCATTTTAATATTTGTTTTTAAATATTTTATATTTTAGGATTTTAGAATGTTTTAAAAGACATTTTAATTCCTACTCGATTTGATAATCAAGAGTGGTAAACTTGATCTCCATTCTTTATTGGAATGGAAGTTTCACTCAAAATTTATCTTACATTTAACAAGTTTTTCTCATTCACTTTGTTACATTATAATCAAATTATAATACTTCTCTCACTTGGCAATTGCATTGGTTTTAATTGGGTAAATTATGTTATTTGAATTAATATCATTTTTTCATTAGTATATACTGAGTTCAAATGAAATTCACAATTTAGTGTTTTAAATTCTTTTATACTTTGGAAATTCATAGTAATTCCTAACGAGGTCTAATCGAGATGAAAGAAATGTCTTTAGACTCATCTCAATAAGCTTACGCAACTAAATATTCAATTTAATATTTTTGAATATTTGATTATAAAGACTTTTTACATGCTTGATAAGATATTTCTATTTGTACCTAATTCAATGATGGAGTATCTTGCACTTTATCTCCTGAATAGCTTGCAATACATCTTTTAAATTCAATTGATCTCATTTCTTCAACTTTTTCACTTTATTATCTATTGTAGCAATGAAACAAAAAATTCTCCTCTCTTGTGACTTATTACTTTGATGTGATTATTTTTTATTATTTTAGTTTTTCTCATTTTGGCTTTTTAATAATTTAATGATATAGTATTTTTCATTTTTGCTTATGCTTATCTATTTTGGTAATTAATAGCTATTACAAACGAGGTATGACCAAGATAAAACAAATAAAGCTGCACTCATCTTGACTAGTTGTTTCATTTATTATTCATTGTTATAATTTAAGTTTCTTTTATAATTTATCTCATTTTTTCAAATTTTTTTCTTTGATTTGGTTTTCTTAAAGCATAACTCGTAATAAGCTTTCATCTGATCTTTACATAGCCTTGATTTCATTATATTACATGACCTAAACATATCTCATTTCATGATTACTACATATTTACTTATTATTAAAATAAAATTTTATTATTAGTTATGATTACTTAACTAGTAATGTGGAACAATTAAGAGCGATATCATATTTGATGAAACAAACATCGTTCGAGCCATCTTGGTGAGCTATGTCTAATTAAACGTTTTATTTTTTCATTTTTAAATATTTGATTTTCTAGGTTTTCTTATGTTTTAAGATACCTTATGACAAGTGCCTAATTTGTAAAAAATGAAGTTATACATGGTCTCTTTAATAAGTTGGAATGCAAGTTTCCCATATAATTTATCTCATGTCCTTTATTTTTTTACTATATCTCATTATATTAAAATGAAACTCAAATTCTTTACTGATGTGACCTTTATATTGCAATGATTTTATTATATTATATTATTCAAATTTATCATATTTTAGTTATAATATATATTTGAGTATTTTTATAACAATAGTTTATGGTTTTCTTACTTATTTATCAATGTAATTATGTTTTACTCCAAAAGTGTCTTACTACAAAAAATAATGCTCAACTCACTATGACTATCTCTGTCCAACTAAATTATTTTTCTATGAATTAACTATTTTATTTTTAATTTTTTTTGCACATTTTATGAGATATTTTGGTTCTTACTTATTTTTTAAATTATGGACATTACTCTCCATCTCTTAAGTAAAAATGAATGCATTATTCTTCTATAATTTAACATTTTATTTGAAATATTTTCCTTTTATTTGTTTACCTCACTATGTAGCTTGAAACCTACTCTAGGATTATCTTTACATCTCTTTGATTTGGTTATATAATGTTGTTTCAATTTACTTTATTTTAACTTTAATATATATTATATTTAATATGAAAGTAATAGTTTATTATCTTCATTTTTGTAATTGATAATATTTCCTAATAATTAATAAGAGGATGAAATAAATGTTGTTGCATACATCTCAACAAGCTCCATTCATTTAAATGTTTTTTTATATTTTTTAAATATTTTAGTAGAAATTTGATGGGCTTTAAAAAACCTTTTGACTTATACATGATTTATTAATCGATGAAGTTCTACTAGACCTTTTTTATATCTTTGAATGCAACTGTTTTATAAAATGAATCTCTTTTCTAAAAAATGTTTATTACATTTTGTTATATTCTAATAAAATGATTTTTTTCTTATCATGTAACCTTTACATTTCTTTTATTTGGTTAAATTTTAGTATTTTAATTAATCTTACATAAAGTTTAATTTATATTACATAAAGTTAAAAATAATAATTTTTTATTAGAACTTATTTAAGTTAGTAATTATAGTAATTTTAATGATGTAAAACGAAGAAAAAGCAAACGTACTAGGACTCACCTCTACATGCTCTATTAATGAAATGTACATTTTTTATATTTTTTGAATATCTTATTTTCTAATATTTTTTTATGATTTATGAGTATTTTTAATTCAAACTTGATTAGAAATTCGAGAATGTCCCTATTGATCTTCTCTATACCTTGGAATTTAATTTTGCAATTTTCCTCATCTTATTTCCTTAATTTTTTTCTTTCATTTTTATATAACTATAGAGCTCTAAATTTTCTCTCATGTGATGTTTGCATTGCCTTAATTTTGTTTTAATATATTTCTTTGATTTATCTCATTTCTACTTTAACGTAAATTTTCCTGATATTAAATAATAATTTATTATTAATATTGCTTATTTAATTTAATAATTTATAGTTATTTTAAAAGAGGTATGATTAAGATGAAACAAACATCATTAGACTCATCTCATTTAGCTTTACCCAATCATATTGTCATTTTCTGAAATATAAATATTTCATGTTCTAGAAGTTTAGCAAGCTTTATGAAATATTTTTATTCATACTTGATTTGAGATAGATAATGTTGCACTTGATATTCTTACAATTTCTAAGTGTAATTTTCTTATATAATTTACATACTTTTTAAACTTTTCCCTTGGCTTCCGATATATTACAATAAAACTCTAATTCTTTTCTTAGGCAACCCACAAATCTCTTCATTAACTTTTTAATGGTTGTTTAGTTTTGTAATTCAATGTAACTTTAAATGCACTCTGATTGAGATAAACAAATCATTGGAATCTTATTGACTAACTTTCTATAATTAAATATTTATCTTAACATTTTTAAATATTTTAATTAGTTTTTGGCATGTTTCAAGTGACATTTCAATTTGTATCTAACTTAATAATTAAGAATATTATACTGGTATTCATTACATCTAGGGATACACTTTTTATGTACAATTTACCAAATTCCCTCAAATATTTCTATTTGATTTTGTCATATTTAAATTTAACTCTAAATCTTCTATAACATAATTTTTATGCCACTTTGATTTGTTTATATTTCAATTGATCAATATATCTAATTTTAGCTCTAATACATATTTGTTTGATACTAAAATTATAAGAAATTTTTATTTATACTTATTAATCTAAGTAACTTAAAGTTTTCCAAATGACGTTTCATCAAGAAAATGTTAACTTTATTGAATCCGCATTGACCAACTCAATCAAATGAAATATTCATTTTCATTATTTTAAATGATTTATTTCTTTGATTTTAGAAAACTTTTTGAATATTTTCTTGTCGTATATGATTTTATAACAAAGTATATTATAGTTGATCTCTTTACTTTCTTGTAGAGTAACTTTTCTCAACAATTTATATCATTTCTTCAAGGTTTTGTTAAAATTTTTATGTATTACTATGATAAAAAAATCACCTCTCATTGGAGCTTCACATCATATAAGTTTTGTTAAATATATTGTTTCAACTTATATCATCTTCGCTTTCATATATATTTATTAATTATTAAATTAATAGTTTATCATTATTTAGAATTTCTTTAGGAATTCATCATAATTTAAAATAAGGTCACATAAATATGGAGCACATGTTGTTGGAGTCATCTAAATGAGCCTAAGCTAATTAAATACACATTTTTGTAATTAAAAGTAATTTTTTGGAATGTATAAAAACATATTTCGAATTTATCTATTTTGATGATCAAAGAGGCTGCACTTGATCACTTTATCATGCTGGAATTCAATCTTCCAAAAACTTTTTGTAGCATTTCTTTAAATTTTCACTTTTATTTTGTTTTGATACCATGTAACATTAAATGTTCTCTCATTTGGCCTTTACATGCTATTTATCTGGATATATTACATTGTTTTAATTTTTCTTACTTATGCTTTAATGCTTATTTATTTAATATCAATATAAAAATTTATCATTATTTTTTTTGCTTTGGTAATTATCAATTACTCAAAACATGATTTCTTTGAGATGAGTCAAATGTCATTGAACTTCTATAGATGCATCCCAATGAATTAAATATTATTTTCTAAACATTTAAATATTTTATATTTTTATGGTCTTTACACTCTTTATGAGGGTCTTCTTTTTTTCTTGATTTGATGATTGAGGATGTTAGATTAGAACCCTTAATTATCATGGAATTAAAAATCCTCATCCAATTTATCTCATTTTTCTTTGATTTTTTTGTATTACTATAAAACTCTAAATTTCCTATTATGATACATTTACTTCACTTTGCTTTTGTGATATTACATTGTTTTATTGATTTTATTTTTAGTTTTAGAAAAATTTATATAATACCAAAATAATGCTTCATTATTATTTATGTTTAATTACTTTTGTAATTCATAGCAATTCTAAACTAGGTCATCACGCCTAAAACAAATATCATCATAGCCATCTTGAGGAGTTCAAATTAATTAAAAATTCATTTTTAATATTTAAATATTTTTTTCTATGGTCTTGGCATGCTTTACATGTGATTTTGATTCCAAACTAATTTAAGGATCGAGAATGTTAAAATCAATCTTCTTAGAATCTTGAAATATAGTTTTTTGTCATATTCGTGATATTTAACTACTTTTTTCATTTAGTTTGATGACCCTACTAATTTACTCCAAATCTCCTTTTGTGCTACCTATATATCTATTTGATTTGTTATATTTTATTACTATAATTTATCATATTTTAGCTTTAGTATATATTTCTCTATTATTAAAATAATAAATTTTTTTATTTTTTCTTCTTTGGTTTGGTAATTCATATTTTTTTTAAAACATGTTCTAATTGAGTTAAATTAAATTTTGATTTTGTTGCCTCTAAATAATTTATCTAATTGAATATGTTTTTTTATATTTTAAATATTTGTAGTAGGCTTTTTTTCTTAGTTTGTAAGATTTTCTTGTTATTATTTGATTTGATGATCAATGATGTTATACTTAAGCTCCTCTTATCTTGGAATACAACTTTCACATTGATTTTATGACATTTCTTCAAAAGTTTCTATTTGATTAATTATATTACAATGTAACTCTTAATCATCTTTCGTGTGACATTTCCAAGTATTTGATTTTGTTATGTTACATAGCTTCAGTTTTTTTTATTCCAATTTGAATATTGTTTAAATAAATGTTAAGTTGATATTTTATTATTATTATTTTTATTTATTTTGGTAATTCATAAAAATTCACAATGTTGTTTGATTGAGATGAAACAAACATCATTTGATCCATCTCGATAGACTTCACCCAATTAATTATTTTATTTTATGTGTTTTTGAATATTTTATTTTTATGACTTTAGGCATGCTTCATTAGGCATGTTAATTCATACCTAATTTGATTGTTACGGATGTTATGTGAGTCTCGATGGCTACCTAGAAGGCAACTTTCCTATAAAATTTATCTTAATTATAAAACTTTTTTCTTTTATTTGGTCATATTACTATAAACTATAATTCTTGCCTTGTGTGACCTTTACATCACTATGAATTATGTACATTTAGTTACTTTAATGTATATCATTTCTATGTTATTCTAAACTTACATAATATTGCAACAATCTTCATTACATTGTTTGCTATTTAATTTTATAATTCGCAAAAATTCTAATTGAGGTATGAGTGAGGCATAACAAGTGTTGTTGGACATGTCTTAATGATGTACTTTCAATTAAACATTATTTAATTTTCTTTATTTTATGTACCCTTTGTGTGGCATTTTGATTAATGCATGATTTCATGATTGTACACTATCTCCTTATTATCATGGTATTAAATACTGCCATACACTTTATCTCAATCTTTCAATTATTTTAATTTGATTTGGTTATATTGCTATTAAGCTATAATTATTCTCTTATGTGATCATTACATCACTTTCATTTTAGTGTAATATATTACTTCAATTCATTTCAATTTAGTTTTATTATATATTTAATAAATATGAAAATAATAATGTATTATTATTGATGTTTAATTACTTATTTAAATCATAGTAATTTTGAAAGAGATTCAAATGAGATGAAATAAATACCATTATCATTGTATCAACAAAGTCTATCCATCGAAATATTCATTTTAATATTTTAAAAAAATCTAGTTTTTAAGAGTTGGGTTGTTTTAAAAAATATTTTAATTTATATATGATTTGATGATTGAGGATGTTCCAATTCTTCTTCTTATAATCATGGAAAGCAACTTTCCTTTCAATTTATCTCATTTTTTTCAAACTTATTACTTTGATTTGCCTATATTACTTACTAATTCCAAACCTCCACCCGTGTAACCATTTCATTAATTTGATTTCTTATGTTACATTGCCTGAATTTATCTTTTTTTTAATGTACATTTTGCTAGTATTAAAATAATTATTTTTGTTATTTTTCCTTATTTTCTTTGATAATTCGTACTCATTTAAAAAAAGTTTTGGTTGTGATGAAAGAAATGTAGTTGGACTTGTTACAACAAGTTCTATCTCATTAGATATTTATTTTTATATTTGTAAATAGTTTTTAATTTTTTATGGCATGCTTTATAAGATATTTTGTATTGTACTTGATTTGATGATCAAGGTTGCTACACTTCACCTTCTTCTAGTATCTTGGAATGCTACTTTCCAAGATAATTTCTCATTTCTTCAAATTTATTGTTTTGATTTAATTATATTGTATTGTGACTTTAAAACTCCTTTTTGTGACCATTAAATATGTTTGATTTAGATATACCTTCAATAAATGTCATTTTAATTGTATTATTTATTTATTTAATATCGAAAAAACAATTTATAATTTTTTATGCTTATTTACTTTTAAAGTTCACAATAATTCAAAATGAGGTTTGATTGAGATAAACCAAATGTTGTTGGTCTCATCTCTAAATTCTGTCTACAGTTAAATTTTTAGATTTATATTTTTGAATATTTTTATTCGGCTTTTAGAATGCTTTGCAAGATATTTTTGCTCTTACATAATCTTGCAAATAATAATGTTACATACTATCTTTGTTTTTTTTCTAAAAAGCATCCTTTTCATATTATTCATCTAATTTCTTCAATCTTTTTTGCTTTGATTTTGTTATATTGACATATAATTCTAAATCTCCCCACATGTAACCATTGCATTTGTTTGATTTAGTTATATAAATTGTTCCAATTTGTTTCTTTAACCTTTAATATTTAATTGATGTTAAAATATAATTTATTTTTATTTATGCTTATTCAACTTTTTGAATATATTAATCAAGATGAGGTCTGATGTAGATGAAACAAATATTTTTTGATTATTTCAAAAAGCTAAATCCAAATAAAGTTATAGTTTCATTATTTTAAATATTTTATTTTATAGGATGTTCTTAACACTTTATGGAATATTCAATTTCTTACATAATTTGACGATTGATGATGTTACACTAAATCTCTATAATATTATGCAATGCAATTTTTCCAAATACTTTAACTCATCCTTACATATTTGTTTTCATTTGGCTATGTTTTGATGATACTCTAATTCTTCTCTCATATAACAATTACACATAATTAAATTGGGTAATCACATTTCCTTAATTTATCTCATGTAAAGTTTACGATATATTTATTAACATTAAAATTATAATTTATTATTATGTATGCTTTTTTGCATTAATAATTCATAATAACTTTAATAGAGACTTCATTAAGATGAAACAAATGAAGTAAACTAGTCCTGATGACTTCCATCTAACTAAATTTTTTAATTTTTTAGAATATTATTTATCTTTATGATTTTGTCATTTTTTAAGAGGAATTTTGTTTGTAGCTAATTTATAAAGTGATGATGTTTTACTAGAACTCCTTATTGTCTACGATTTACTGTATCCAATTAAATATATAGTTTTAATATATGTTTTTAAATATTTTATACTTATAGTTATGATATTAATTATGAGATAATTTAATTCTTACCTTATTTGATAAATGATAATGTAACACTCAATTGTCTCAGAATATTTTAATGCAACTTTGATATAAACTTTATCTCATATTTTATGATTTTTTCTTTTATTTTTTAATATTATTATGCTATTCTAAATCCACATGTGTGACCTCTACATTGCATTGATTTTTTTGTAATACAATTCTTAAATTTATCATATTCATGATTATAATTTATTTATTATTAAAATATTATGTTATGATCATTTGTGCTTATTTAACTTGGTAATTCAATCTTCCTGAATGTTGTTTAATCGAGATGAAATAATTGTCATTAGGTTAGTCTTAACAAGCTCTATAAAAAAATTCATTTTTATATAGCTTTTAAAATATTTGGTTTTATTAAAGTTTGGCTTTCTTTGTGAGATATTTTGATTTATATTAGATTTGATGATCAATAATATTATAGTAGTTCTCCTTAACATCTTGGAGTGCAACTTTCTCAAATACTTTGTCTTAGTTCTACAAAGTTTTCACTTTGATTTGGTTAAATTACTATGAAACTCTAAATCTCCACACATATGACCATTAGATATTATTGTTTTGACTATATTAAATTCCATTGATTTTCGACAACATTAATTATTATACTTAATGTTAAAAAAATAATTCATTATTTTTCATGCTTGTTTACCTTGGTAATAACAAGTAATTTGAAATGAAGCTTTTTCAAGATGAAATAAATATCATTAGAGTCATCTTGATAAGCACTATCTAATTAAATATTAATTTTTATATTTTGAAATATTTTTTTTTATTTTCTTTCATCATGCTTTTATAGGATTGCTTGATTAATAGTAGATTTAGTGTTTAAAAATGCTATACTTGGTCTCTTTAGCCTCTTGGAATACAACTATTCAATTAAGTTTTTTTTCATTCCTTGACATATTTCAATTTGGCTTTGTTATACTTTTATAAAATACTAATTCTTTTCTCATGTAACCCTTACATTATTTTAATTGGGTAAATTTAAATTCTTCAACATATCTCATTTTAAACTTATTATATATTTTCATAATATTGAAATAATTCCTAAATAACTTTAAAAAACTAAATACCAATGTTTATACTTTTTATTAGTTATGTTTGGCCCAAAAATTAAAATTCAATAATTATTAAACTTATAGTATTTTCAAATATGAATAGTACTAGTGTGTCACATCATCTCAACATTTAGACATATCAAATTCAAGAAAAATAAAGAGAAATTCAAGTTTAAAAATTTTAGTGCATGTCTTCAATTTGCTCGAAGCTTGCCATGACTCCAATAGCCTTGAGGACCACTATTTTAGACATTTAAAGTTTATGGTTTGACTTAATTGAATATTAACACATTTAAAGCAAGCCCATATGAGATATTTATAAACATTTATACTTGACTCATCAAACACAAGGGTGTAACAATCTCCCCCTTTTGATGATGACATGTAATAAATATTCTTCTAAAAAGAAAAATGTGTCAAGGAAAATTGGAATAAATGTTTAAGGTGGAAATGTTTTAGGAGAAAATTAAGAATTAACATCCTCCCCCTATCATGATGCTCTCCTAACTCCTAACTATTCTCCCCCTTTGGCACCAACAAAAACAAGTGAACCCTATGTAATATCTAAAATCCCTAATTGTTAACTCAATTTTGAAGTTGCTCCGATGATAATGGTTTGGTAAACATGTCAACAAATACAAGCTTAGTGAGAACATACTCTAATTCTACTAATGATTTGGCTGCTTCGTCTCTAATAAAGTGATATCTAACATCTATGTGCTTAGTCCTAGAATGATGAACTGGATTCTTTGCTAATGCAAATGCACTAGTGTTATCAATTCTAATAGGTATATGTGTGACTTCTAAACCATAATCTTGAAGTTGTTGTTTTAACCATAGTACTTGAGAAATACAACTTGCACCTACAACATATTCGACTTCGGTTGTTGACAAGGCTATATAATTTTATTTCTTGCTTGACCATGAATCAAGACAATGTCCTAAGAATTGACGTATCCTTGATGTGCTGTACCTATCAACTATTGATCCTCCAAAACTTGAAACTGTATATGAAATGATTTCACAAGAAAGGTCATTTCTAGAATACCATAATCCTAGAGACATAATTCCCTTGAAATATTTGAAGACTGCTTTAATAGCTTTCATATGACTTTCCTTTGGGTTTGCTTTCAACCTAGCACATAATCCAACACTAAATGGAATGCCAAGCCTATTAGTTGTAAGGTATAATGAAGATCCTATAATTCCTCTATAAAGTTTTTGGTCTAAGTGAATAAATTAGTTCATGGGAACTTTTGTAAGTTTCATCTTTTCATAGCAATATTTTTTAAACTTTTCTTTCTAATATTTTTTTGAGAAATAAATGTATCATCCTTTAGTTGTCTTATTAGCAATCCTAAGAAAACATTTATCGCACTCATCATGCTAATTTCAAATTCCTTAGTCATAAGATCTCCAAATTCCCTATAAAATTCTTCTTTTGTACTACAAAAAAAAATATCGTTAACATAAATCCGAACAACTAAAAAATATTCTCATATGATGAAATCCTTTGGATGTGTGTTTGCAAATTTCCATCCTCTAGGTAAATTACTTTATTTTTCTTTTTCTACTTCTAGATTTTAAAATTTTTCTTCATTCTTATTCAAATCTAAGTTCTCTACTAATTTTATTTCATCTTCTAAATGCTTCTCACTAACTAGTTGGATAAACTCATCAAACACCACATATATTTTTCACCTACCAAATGAGATTCTAGATTAATGACTCTATTTGCTTTTCTAATAGAGAAATACCTTAAAAAGATTTTCTTCTTAGTTTTTGCTGTATAAGATGTAAAATCCAAATAAGAAGCATACCACTAAATTAATTTATCAATTTAAGTTTTTTAATTATTCTAGAACTCTCCTAGAATGTCTCCAAATATTTTGGAGACATTGTCATCTAGTCTTCTAAGTTCTACTCTTAGGAACCCAAGTAAGCATGGGGTTGAGTATTAAATTGAGCTTACATGTTCTCCTTATTAATAATTCATCTAAAATTTAGTTTTTGTATATTCATATTTCTTCTAAAAAAGCAATCTTTCATAGTATGTCCATGTTTACAACAATAAAAACAAACAATATTTTGTGTCCTAGGCATGCTTATGTATTTGGATTTTACAAAATTGAAGACATGTGAAGAACAATAAGCATGTGAAGCATAAGAAGTATGTCAAGATTTTCTTACTCTAGCTTGCTCAAAAAATTGAATTTTTTTTCAAAACCAAAAACATCATGGTTTAAAGAAGTGTTCTCAATGGAAGCCTTTTCATTACCTATATGTTGATTTTCTATACTATTCTTTTCATCTTCTTTCATAACAAAATCAAGTAATTCAACTCTTTCTTTGTAAGCCTTTTTGAATTTTTTTATAAGCACTCATTGAAAAAGTCAATGCATTCATAACATCAATATAATTACTTTCATGAATATCTTATGTACAAGAGCTTACCTCATTTTCTTTTTCTTCTTCACTTGAAGATATTGAAGATTCTTCATTTGTCAAAAAGTAACTCATCCCTTCTTCTTCTCTACTTGAGCTTGAAATATCTAAATATTCAAAACACTCCATGTAGCTTAGAAAACTTTCTTTTTCTTCAAGTTCTTCTTCTTCTTCTTCTTTTCCTCCTTCATATGCTTATCCTTAACTTTGGGAAAATTTTGTTTAATATGGTAGGTTTGACAACACTTAAAGTAAGTTGGTGGCCTCTTCCTCTCCTTGTTGCTCTTCTTCTTCCATTTCCTTTTAAGAAAATTTTTGCCAAATTTTTTGCTAAACCATTGACATGAAAAGTTACGTCATCCTCCAAATCTTTGGAAGTGTTGGAAGTGAAATTCAAATCACATTTGGTAGCTTTAAAGGCCATGTGTTCCTCCATCTTCATTCCATGCTTTAGCTTTCATGTAAAAGCCTCTTCCATAAGTCTCCTCATCATCTCTATTTGGATAGTGAGAGGTTTCCCAAGGAGTTCATCTAGTGAAAGTTATTTGACATCTTTAGCCACATTTATAGCCTGTTGCAAGGGGATCATATACTTTGAAAGGATTCTCAAAATTTTCCTTACTAGGTCACCATTTGAGAATGTCGTCCAAAGATTTAAGAAGACATTTCTAATATCATTAAATCTTAAAAACATGCATTTAATACTCTCGTTAGGATTCATTCTAAAAATCTCATAGTCATGGATGAGGATGTTGATCTTTTTCTCTTTCACTTGTGAGGTGCCCTCATAAGTTACTTTGAATTTTTTTCATATCTCAAATGTTGTTTGTAAATTCATGATTTGTAATAATTCACTATGAGAAATTCCACAACGAAGATAATTCAAGGCCCTAGCATTCAATTCAACTAATTTTTTGCACTAAAAATTAAGCCCACTAAAGTGCTTGAGTTCATCAGTAGAAGAATTTTTAGGAAGTTCACAAGACTTAGCCATAACTTCCCATAACTTCAAATCAATATATTGAATAAAAATTCTAAAATTTGTTTTCTAATGCAAGTGAAATATTTCTTTAAATATGGGAGGCTGATTTAAAGAAAATCCTTTGCACATGGTTGCACACATATCAACCAAAGAGGAAGCCATGAAATGAAAAATCACAAAAACACAACAAATGTGAGAAAGCCTTCCCTTAGCATAAGTGGATCTCTTATGTGATATTACTCACATAATTTGTGATTCCTCTCTTTGATACTAATTGAAGTTCTTTGTCTTTAAAATAAACCCACAAGAAGGAGGGAGGTGAATTATGGTAAATAAAATTTTGAGATTTTCTTTCTATTTTTTATTTAAATTAGAACTTAAATTTTTAAGCAAGAATAAGAAAGAGTAGTAAAAAAGTACACAAAAGATTTTTAAGGTGGTTTTATTCAAAATTGAATATAAATCCGCCCCCACCAGTGTTGGGAAAAAGCCATTAAAAATCATCAAATTACAAGCTAGGTTTTTCGTATGGCTCACCTCAAATCTACTAAGGATTTTACTTATGGCTAATGCTGAGTGCACTTGACTTTTGTGCGCTCAGCTTGCCCTTACCCATTAAAACAAATGCAAAAATTGGAAACAAATTATAAACTAAAGATAATTTAAAAGAAGTTTGAGGCACACTCAATACAATAAAAATTTGAAGGAAAAACTGAAAAGGGTGTGGAATAAAAATTGTAAATAATTGAATCAAAACCTCCAATTTTTGGTCCGTTCTTGTAAGATTCACTTTGTCATTTTGGAAGCACCACGTGCACTTGAAATAGCTTGAAATTATGTTTTGAAAGCATTAAGAACTTAGCAATGGTATCTTATTTGAGTTCTTCATCCTTTCCTATTTATAGAGCTCAAATTTGAGCTCTAAATCCATTCCCAATGACTCTAAAATGAACTAGCCATTAGGGTCATACACATAACAGTCACCGTTCGATTTGGATCTTGAAATGGACGTTTCTGATTGAATCTCGATCTTAACGTTCGAGATCAATCCTTTTTGTTGGATCTAGGAGGACCTTGATTTAGGCCATTGGATCGTGCATAGGTTGTCCTACATTTACTAGTGTAATTTTTTTAGAAATTATTTGATTTAAAAACTTACTACAGTGGTTCCTCATTATCTCGCAAATCTGCCTCTAGTTCGAAGCTCTCCCTTATCATTTTACTATTTACTTGCAGCATTTTATCTTAATTAACCTAAGTAATCAGATCGCTCCTGTCTTTCCACCTTCTTTGACAAATAGATGGGAATTTAGTCCCACATTGCCCAGATTACATTTCATTGCACTCTATAAGGACTCTGATTTGTATGTCTCTTGGACTGTTTAGGGTTGGGACCCCCCTTCCTTACCAAGATTTGATCACTTAGTTCTGGTTGACTTGATTTTGCACTGTTCCGTTCAGCTTTCCCTGCAGGCTGATTTTGTGCTATTCTGTTTAGCTTTCCCTGCAGCCTTCTTCCTTTTCCTTCAGGCTTTGCTCACCCCTTCGGGTCTATTGTACAATTTTTATTTTTTTAAATCCTTAAAGCTTGTAAGAACCAGCGGTCAGGTGAGGTAGCCCGCCCAATGCTACAGTGAAAAATCTCGAGACTATGGTGCTTTTATAGTGTATTATGAGAATTTTTCTGTAAAAAATTTTAATATTTGTGTACCAAAATAATTATATATTCTGATAGAGTTATAAGTGTTCTAAGTGACTATCAAAAGAAATTCATGAAAAATAATTCCTAAATAATTTTAAAAAGTCAAATACCAATATCTATACTTTTCATCAATAATGCTTGGCCCAAAAAAACTTAAGCAATTATTAAACTTATAACATTTTCAAATATTAATACTACTAGTATGCCACATCATTTGGAAATTTGGATCTATCAAATTCAAGAAAATAAAAGAGAAATTTAAGTATAAAATTGTTATTGTATGTCTTTGATTTCCTTGAAGCTTGTCATGACTCCAAGAGCCATGAAGGCCATTATTTTAGACATTTAAAATTCATGGCTTAACTTAATTGAATATTAACACACTTAAAGTAAGTCCATATGAGATATTTATAAATATTTATGCTTGACTCATTAAACACAAGTGTGCAACAATCTCCCCCTTTTAATGATGACAAGTCACAAATATTTTTTTTAAATAGATAAATATGACAAAGAAAATAGAAATAAATTTTTGAGGGAACTCTTAAAGAGAAAATTAAGAATTAACATGCTTCCCCATTCTTGATGCTCCCTTAACTCCAAACTATTCTCCTCCTTTAACACCATCAAAAGAGAGTGAACCTTAAGCAATGTCTAAGATTCCTAATTGCTCCCTCAATGTTTGAATTTATTCTGATGGTAATGGTTTGAAAATAAGGTCAGCCATTTCAAGCTTAGTGGAAACATACTCTAATTCTACTAATCCTTTGGCCACTTGGTCTCTAATAAAGTGATATCTAACATCTATGAGCTTAGTCCTAGAATGATGAACTTGAATCTTGGCTAATGCTAATGCACTTGTGTTATCAAATCTAATTGGTATATGTGTGACTTTTAAACCATAGTCTTGAAGTTTTTGTCTTAACCATAGCACTTGTGCAATGCAACTTCCAATTGCAAAATATTCCACTTTGTTTGTTAAAGTGGCTATATAATTTTGTTTCTTGGTTGACCATGAAACAAGGCAATGTCTTAAGAATTAGCAAGTCCCTTATGTGCTCTTCCTATCCACTTTAGATCTTCCAAAATCTGGATCGATATAGCCAATGAGTTCACAAGAAAGGTCATTTCTAGGATACCATAATCCTACAGTCATGGTTCCCCTCAAATATTTGAATATAACAACTTCCTTGTGACTTTCCTTTGGGTTTGCTTTGAATCTAGCACATAATGCAACATTAAATAGAATGTCGAACATACTAGTGATAAGGAATAAGAAAGATCTAATGAGTCCTTTATAATGTTTTTGGTCAATGGTTTTCCCATGTTCATCTGAGTCTCAGTGAATAGACTGGTTAATGGGAACTGTCTTAAGTTTCATATTTTCATAGCTATATCTTTTAAACATTTCTTTCAATTATTTTGTTTGAGAAATAAAAGTACCTTCTTTTAGTTTTCTTATTTGCAATCCTAAGATAACATTTAACTCACCCATCATGCTTATTTCAAATTCTTTACTCATAACAACTCCAAATTCTCTACACATGTCTTCTTTTATACTACCAAAAAAATATCATTAACATAAAACTTAACAATTAATAAATCACATCTAGTGATCAAATCCTTTGGATTTGAGATTACAGATTTCCATGCTCTAGGTAAATCAATTTCTTTTTCTTTTTCTACTTCTAGATTTTCTAATTTTTTCATTCTTATTCAAATCTAAGTTCTTTACTAATTTTATTTCATCTTCTAAATGCTTCTCACTAACTAGTTGTATAGACTCATCAAACATAACTTATATAGTTTTCTCTACATTATGAGATTTTAGATTAAAGAAACTATATGTTATTCTAATAAATGAATACCCTAAAAAGATTTTCTTCTTGGTTTTGATTGTATAAGGTGTAAAATCTAAATTAAAAGTGTATTAGTAAATTAAATCATCAATTTATATTTTTAATATGTCCTAGACCCTCCTAGAATGTCTGTAAATATTTGGAGATATTTTTTCTAGACTTCTAAGTTACACTCTTAGGAACCCAAATAAATTTGGGTTGAGCACTAAATGGAGCTTACATGTTCTCATTCTTAACAATCCATCTAAATTTTTTTTGTACATACATATTTCTTCTAAAAAATAATTTTTTGTAGTATGTCTAGGTTTACAATAATAAAGACAAACAATATTTGATGGCCTAGGCATGCTTATGTATTTAGGTTTTTCAAAACTAAAGACATGTGAAGAACTATAAGCATGTGAAGCATAAGAAGTATGTGAAGTTTTTCGTACTGTAGCTTGCTTACAATATTGTATTTTTTTTCAGGAAAAAAATATCATGCTTTAAGGAAGTATTCTCAATGATAAAGGCAGCTTTTTCGTCTCATATATGTTGATTTTCTATACTTTTCTTTTCATCTTCTTTCTTAAGAAAATCAAGTAATTCAACCTTTTCTTTGTAAGAATTTTTTAATTTTTTATGAGCACTCATTAAAGAACTCAATGCATTCATAACTTTAATATAATTACTTTCAAGAATATATCTTGTCCAAGAGCTTACCTCATTTTCTTCTTCTTTTTTTTTCACTTGAAGATATTAAAAATGCCTCATTTATCATAAATCAAACCACCCCCTCTTCTCCTCTATTGGAGCTTGAAACTTCAAAGTCTCTGGAAGCACTCAATCTAGCTTTAAAAGCTTTCTTTTTCTTCAAGTTCTTCTTCATCTTTTTCTTTTCCTCCTTCATATGCTTGTCCTTGAGTTTTGGAAATTTCGATTTAATATGACTGGTTGCTCTTCTTCTTGTTGCTCTCCTTATTGCTCTTCTTCTTCCATTTCCTATTAAGAAGACTTTTTGCCAAAATTTTTGCTAAACCATTAACATGAAAACATGCCTCGTCCTTCAAATCTGTAGAAGTGGTGGAAATGAAATCGAAATCACATTTAGTAGCTTTGAAGGCCAAGGGTTCTTCCTTCTTCCCTTCATGCTTTAGCTTACTTGTAGAAGCCTCTTCCATAAGTCTCCTCATCATCTCTATTTCGATAATGAGATGTTTTTCATGGAGTTCATCTAATGAATGTTTGTTGACATCTTTGGCCACTTTAATAGCTAGTTGTAAGGGCATCATATTCCTTTGGAAGGATTCTCAAAATTTTCCTTACTATGTCATCATTTGAGAATGTCCTTCCAAGATTTACCATGACATTTCTAATGTCATTAAATCTTAAAAACATAGTTTTCATAGTCTCATCAGGATTCATTCAAAAAAGTTCATAATCATCAGTGAGGATGTTGAACTTTTTCTCTTTCACTTATAAGGTGTCTCATTAGTTACTTTGAATTTTTTTCACATCTCAAATGTTGTATTAAAATTCTTAATTTGTGTGAATTCAGTAGGAGAAATTCCATAATGAAGATAGTTCAAGGCTCTGGCATTCGATTGAGGCAATTTTTTGTGCCCAACATTATACTCACTAAAGAGCTTGACTTCATTTGTAGAAGAATTTTTAGAAAGTTTATAAGGATTAGTGTTAACTTCCCAAAACTCCAATTAATAGATTTAATAAAAATTCTAAATTAGGTTTTTGAATACAAGCAAAATTCTCCTTTAAATAAGAGAGGCCAATTTGAAGAAAATCTTTCACACAAGGTTGCACTCATATCTACAAAAAGGAAGCCATAAAAAAAATCACAAAACAACAAAAAATGTGAGAAAGCCTTCTGTTAGCATAACTGGATCTCTTATGTGATATTAATCACATAATTTGGGATTCCCCTCTTTGATACCAATTGATGTTCTTTATGTGTAAAATAAACCCACAAGAAGGGAAGGTGAATTATGGTAAATAAAATTTTGAGATTTTCTTTAAATTTTTTGTTTAAATTAAAACTTAAAATTTTTAGCAAGAATAAGAAAGAGTAGTAAAATAGTACATAAAAGATTTTTAGGTGGTTTGACTCAAAGTCAAGCCTACATCAACCCCCAACTAGTGTTGGGAAAAAGCCACTAAAAATCACCAAATTACAAGAGTAGTTTTTCGTGCAGCTCAGCTGAAACCTACGTGGGATTTTACTTATCGCTAATCTCGAAACTACTTGAGTTTTTTTAGCCTTAACTCAGACCCCTAGCTCTTGCACAATTGCTGAGATACCCATAACCTAAGGAAACAAATACAAAAATGAGCAACAAAGTATAAACTTAAGATAATTTAAAAGACGTACGAGGTGCACTCAATACAACAAAAATTCCAAAGAAAACCCAAAAAGTGGGAGGAATAAAAATTGAAAATATTTGAAGCAGAACCTATAATATAGGGTTCCTTCTTGCAACTTTGACTTTGTGAGTTTGGAAGCATCGTGTACACCTAAAATAGTTTGGAATTGTGATTTGAAAGCTTTAAGAATTAGCAATTGTAACCTTTTAGAGTTCTTCATCCTTCCTTATTTATAGAGCTCAAATAAACTAGTTGTTTGGGTAACAAACACATGGCAGCATCATTTGATTTGGATCTTGTAATGGACATTTCTTATTTAATCTAGATCTTATCGTTCGAGATCAATCCTTGCCATTTGATCTAGGTGACCTTGATCTAGGCTATTGGATCATGTACAGGTTGTCCCACATGTATTAGTCACATATCACCCAAATTACATTGCTATTGCCCTCTTTAAGGGATTCCAGTTCGTATGTCTTTTGAGCCATTTGGTGTTGGCTTCCTTATTCGTCTACCAAGATTTAATCACTTGGTCCTAGTTGACTTGATTTTGCACTCTTCTGTTAAGCTTTGCCTACAGCGTTCTTCTTTCCCCTTTGGTCTTCACTCACCCCTTTGGGTCTATGGAATAATTTTTATTTTATTTTTTTAATTCCTTAAAGCGTGGAAGAACCTGTGATAGGGTTAGGTCGATCCACCCAATGCTACAGTAAAAACTTCTAATACTAGGGTGGTTTTATAGTGTTTTGTGAGAATTTTTGTGCCAAAATTTTGAATATTTGTGTACCAAAAGAATTTTATATTATGATAATGTTACAAGTGTCCTAAGTGACTATGAAAATAAATTTGTGATAAATAATTCTTAAAAAATTTTAAAATATCAAATATCTATGTTTTTATTTTTCATTTATAATGCTTGGCCCAAATATTAAAATTCAACAATTACTAAACTTATAATATTTTCAAATATTAGTAATACTAGTGTGCCACATTATCTCAAAATTTGGACATATCAAATTCAAGAAAAATAAAGAGAAATTAAAGTATAAAAATTTTAGTGAATGTCTTCAATTTCCTTAAAGCTTGCCATGACTCCAAAAGCCTCAAAAGCCACTATTTTAGACTTTTAAAGTTCATGGCTTAACTTAATTAAATATTAATACACTTAGCGTAAGCCCATATGAGATATTTATAATCATTTATCCTTGACTCATCAAACAATAAATTATTTCTTTAGCATTAAATATATAACAAAGCTTAAATGAGATGACTTTAAGGAATGGAAATGGTAAAATAAATGAAATATAAATGTCACATGAGAGAGGAATCAAAGTTTCAATGTAATACAACAAAATCGAAGACAAAAATTTGAAATGAGATAACATTTAAGGAATGTTACATTCCATGATAATAAGGAGATCGATGTAACTTCATCATGAAATAAGTTGGGTCAAAAGGCCTCACAAAACCACACCAAAATAAATAAATATAAAATTTTTAAATTATAAAAATAAATTTAATTTGATAGATCATGATGAGATGAGTCGAATGACATTTATTTCATCTCGATCATACCTCTTTTAGAATTACTAAGAATTACCAAAGTAAATTCACATAAATAATAATAATTTATTAATTTAATATTTATTAAATACATATTAGAATTAAAGATAAATTGAAGGAATGTAATATAACTAAATCAAATCCATATAAAGGTTGTAAAATTGAACATTTTATAAAGGTCACTAGCGAGAAGAAGTAGCCTTTTAAAGTATAATAAATTGAATGAAAAAGTTTGGAAAAATGGAAATTTTTTTTGGAAGTAATAGTCTCAAAAAAGTTATCTCATTTTTTAAAATTTTGCATTTTCATTAGGTTATATCACTACATAACAATAAACCTCCATTCATTTAAGTTCTGCATCAGTTTGATTTCATTATATTACATTTTAGCAATTTTTTCCAATTTAGTTTAAATGTATATTTATTTAAGTTAAAAATAATACTTTATAGTAATTTATGTTTATTTTTTTGGTAATTCATTGTAACTCAAAATGGCATCTACTTGAGATGAAACAAAACTCATTATACTTTTCTTAACTAGCTTTATGCAATTAAATATTCACTTTTATGAGATATTTAGATGCATAACAATTTTGATGGTCAAGGATGTTATGCTAAATCTTCATATTATCTTCAAGTAAATCTTTCTTGTACATTTGTTCTTATATCTTCAATTTTTTTCTTTGATTATATAATATTATTATTAAACTCTAATTCCTTTCTCATGTCACCTTCAAATCATCTTAATTTCATAATACTATATTATTTCAATTTATCTTATTTAAAATTTATTGCATAATTAGTTAATATTAATCTTATAATTTATTATTATTTGTTGTTATTTACTTTGGTAATTGATAGTAACTTGAAGATGACCTATTAAAGAGAAATAAATGCCATTAGAATCATCTCACCTAGATCTATCTAAATAAAAATATATTTTTATAATTTCAAACATTTTATTTGTTAACAATTTATCATGATTTTTAAAATATTTCAATTAATACCTAATATAACAATTGAGTTTATTACACTTCATTATCTTGGCAACTAGGATTGCATATTACTCACACAATTTAATGCTTTTCTCTAAATGTTTTACTTTCTTTTGGTTATACTAATATAAAATATTGGAACTCCTCTTATGTGACTTTTATGTCACTTTGATTCGGTTATATTACATTGATTCAATTTACAACATTTTTGGATTTATTATATTTTTTTAATATGAAAATATGAAATTTATTATTATTTACTTTTACAAAATTTTGTAATTCAAAGTAATTACAAATGAGATCTTAAGAAAAAAACATGCCATTGGAATCATGTTGATGATCTCCATCAAATTAAATATTTATTTTTATGCTTTTAAAAAAAAATTTTCTATTATTGCTCGACACTTTATGAGATACTTTCATTCATATAATATTTGCTGATTAAGAATGTTGTGCTCGATCTCTTAAATATCTTGGAAAGAAATGTTTCCATAACTTTTAACATATTTCCTCAAAAGTTTTTTTGATTTGCATTACTATGAATACTTATTTTTGATCTTATACGACCATTACACCACTTTGATTTTGATGTTTACATTGCTATAATTTATCTTATTCTAGCTTGGATACATATTTTCACTTAATATGAAAAAAATATTTCATTAATATATATTTTTTATTATTTTTTTAATTTAGATTAATTAAAAATTAAGGTTTGATGGAGTCAAAACTAATATTTTTGGATTAGCCTCAATGAGCTCTATTACATCAAATATTTTCTTATATTTGAAATTCATACTTTTATAAGATTTTGATAAACTTAATAAGAGATTTTGATTCACATCAGATTGATGATTGATGTAGTAATGAACAAGCCATTGGTATCATGAAACAAAAATTCTTATATAAGTTTTCTCATTTTCTCAAATTTTCACTTTTATTGTTTTATATAGCTAAGAAACTATAAATATTTTTTCAATTCACTTTTACTTATCTTCGGTAATGTTACACAAGATTTTTTCAATTCACCAAGTTTGAGTTATAAGTATAAATACTTAATATTAAAAATATAATTTTTAGTATTTGTCATTATTTACATATGTAATTTATTATAAGTCCTAATGAAATTTGATCTAGTAAAAAATAAAGTAATTAGAGTCCACTTAAATATATAATTTAGTGTTTTCTAAATTTTTTCTTTTTATAATTTTTGCATGGTTTATGACACAATTTGATTCATATATAATTTTATGATTAAGTAGGTTACATGCAATCTTTTTTGTATCTTGGAATTAAACATGTCTGTAAGATTCATCCTATTTCATTAAATAGTTTACTTTTTTTTATATTACAGAAGAACTATAATTCTCCTTCGATGTGAACTTTATAATTATTTGGTTTCCTTACATTATATTAATCTATTTTACATCATTTATCTAATGACTTTTGTTTGCCTAATATTAAAATAATAATTTTCTATTATTAAGGCTTAATTTCCTTTATAATTGGTAATAGTTCCAACTTCATGCAATGAAGAAGTAAATGTTTTTCAAAATTTTCTCAATGAGTTCTATCACTTCAATGTTAATTATCATAATTTTAAATTATTAGTTTCATGTGTCTTCAATTGCTACTTTCTTGATCTCAATAATTAAACTTTTCGTTATCACTTAGTATATTTCTTTATATTATAAATCTTTTATCGAGTGATTTGAACATAGCTTCATTTGGTTATATCACATAACTTGAATTTCCCTTATTTTAGCTTTAATATTATTTACTTCATATTAAAATAATAATTTCTTATTTTATAGTGCTTTCTACAAAAATAATTCTTAGAAATTAAAAAAAGGTACAATTAAGAAGAAAAAAATGGTTGGGCTTTACTCAATATGCTCTATCAAATCTAAAGTTCATTTAATATTTTCAAACAATTGAATTTCTATGATTTTGGCATGATTGATGAGATATTAAGACTTGTAACTAATTCAACAATTAAGAACATCACACTAGAATTTCTTAGTATCACATTTCTTTAAAAGTTTTTCTTTAACAAAATTAAATCACGAAAAAACCTTGATTCTTCTTTCTTATGATGTTTACATTGTTTAATTTAGCTATGTTATAATGCCTTACTTTTTCTTATTTTAGCTTCAGTTTCTATTTTCTTAATATTAAAATGATTATTTATTATCTTTTATGTTTTCTTTATTGTAACTCATAGTAATTCCAAAAAAGATTTGATAGAGATGAAAACATGTCATTGGACTCATCTCAGCAAACTCTATTCTTTGAAAACATCATTTTTTATTTAAAAATATTATATTATAAGTGATTTAAGCACTTTTTATGAGACAATTTGTTTCTAAAAAAATTTTATGATTAAGAATGTAACACTTAATATCATTGGTATCTTGGAATACATCTTTCTTATGCAATTTATCTCATTTCTTCAAATATTTTGCTTTGATTTGGTTATGATATGATGTGTCTCTAAATATACATTATGATCATTCCACCTCTTTGATTTAGTTATATAAAATTGATAAAGTTATCTCATTTTTTCTTTAATATATATTTGTTTAACATTAAAATAATAATGTATTATTGTTTATGTTTATATTTTTGAGAATACATTGTTATTCGAAATAAATTTCAATCATGATGGAATACTCATATTTTTATTTTTACATATTTGATTTATTTTAGTTTTTGTGTGGTTAACAATGTACTTGAACTCTACCTGATTTTATGATTGAGAATTTTATTATCAATCTTCTAAGTAAATTGGGCTATATTCTTGTACAATTTATCTTTCTTCAAAAGTTTTTCTTGATTATGTTATATTACAATATAGCTTTAATGTTGTTCTAATGAGATCATTACATTGCCTTCTTTTTTTTAAATAACATTGTTTAAAATTTGTCTCATTTTTTTAATATATAAAATAATAATTAAAATATTTACGTATTAATTTTTATACTTATTGACTTTGGAAATTAAGAGAAAAACTAAAATAGGGCTTTATTGAAATGTACGAAATGCCATGGGACTAGTGTTGATCAGGATTATACAAATAACTACTAATTTTTTAAACAATATTTATTTTCAAGGATTACTGCATTGTTTAAAAGATATTTTGAATGATACATTGTTTGATAAACAAGGATGTATGCTCAATGCTTTTAGTATTTTGAATTTTAACTTTCCCAAGAAATTTAATTTATTTCTACTAATGCTTTATTTTGAATTGGATGTATTACTATGAAACTTTAATTCTCTTCTCATGTGACCTTTACATTACTTTTATTTGGTTATGTGACCATACTTCAATTTATTTTATTTTAGCTTTTGCATTTATTTGTTTAATATCAAAATAAAAATTTATTGTTATTTGTGTCTATTTAGTTTCCAAAAATAAGAGTTTTTCAAAACAATGTTCAATGTGAAATGAAACAAATGCCATTGGACTCATCTCGTCAAACTCTATCCTATAAAACAATCATTTTTTATATTTTTTTAAATAATTTAAATTTCTTTTTTTTTGCATACTTTATGAGATATTATCATTTATATCTATCATTTTTTATATTTTTAAATCACTGTCATTTACTTAAATGTTTTTTATGATTTTTGTTATATTAATATGGTACTTTATATCTTATCTCAATTGAATCTATTATTTCTCCAATTTTTTATAATAAATTCTTCAATTTATTACATTTTAGTTAAATGTTTATGTACATAACATTAAATAATAATTTTCTAATTGTTTACTTTGTTAATTTAATATTTCAAACAAGGTTTATTAAGATGAAGCATATGTTGGCAGACTTGTCTTGATGAGCTTCGACTAATTAAATATTCATTTTTTATATTTTTAAGAAAATTATTTACAAAATTTTTTGAGCACTTATTGAGAGATTATGATTCGTACCTTATTTGATGATCAAGAATTAGACCATCTGCGTCTCCTCAGAAAAAAAGTCTACTATCCTAACCTAAGGCATTTGTCAAACCTTATTCTATATATTTTGTGTCTCTTCTCTTATCAAGTTTCATTGCTAAGTCTAATTCTCACTTTTTGTCCTAATCTTGTAGTATTAGTTGACTCCATTAACTTATTTATGGTACAACTTGAGTACTCACACAATTTAAAAGTCTTCCTTTGCTCAAAATCTTTGTCATAGTGTCCTATCTTTAAATGGGTCAAAATGAGTTTGATTGGCCAAAATTGTTTTCCAAAGCGACACACACATCATACAACATCATCTAGTGTGTTGATTCGTGTTTAAGCATTTAATTCGATTCTAGTCATCATATTTCCTATCAAACCACCTTGGAGAAGGTTTGTCAAAAATCGAAGTGATTGTTGGCTCCTTAGTTAAGCCTATCAGCACTATTAAGATCAAAATTAAGCTATGTCAATTGACACTAAATCAAACTCTTAATGGCTCCTAACATGTATCCCAAGAGCTTAACATCGCTAGCTTATAGTTGAGCCCTTCTTCTTAATGTCATCCTTAATCTGAGTTAACCACCCCTATTGGACATAATTTTCAAATTTTTGTGTTCGATGTTTAGGTAAACTTCTTTTTACGTCATGTCGACAAAGTTAAACAAAAACTGTCCTAAGTTGACATATTAAAATTTTCCTAATAATTATATCTCGTTCTTACCTAAATTTTGTAGCACATAATTTGTAATAATTTTGAATTACTCTATGAAACATAAGTTATATATTGAAAACACCAACAAGAGATTATATTAATAATATGCATGACCACAAGTAGGATGACACATTTTTCCCTTACATGACCATCCATAATTTTTATTTGTTTTCAAACATGGTTAATAATTTCAATAAGATGACATCTAATAAATTAAATATTCAAATAAAAAATAAGAATTTAAAGTCATATATTATAATGTAATAAAAAAATCAAAGAAATCTTAATGCATGATGCCGTGCAGTTCTTAGTCTCAGTAAATGATTAGATTATCGATAAAAAAATAAAGAATTTGAAATATAAAATATATATTTGAGCATAAAAGAATTTTAACTATCACATAATTACAATAATGATAAATCAAACAAAATTCTAGCTTCAAAATTCTACAAGACATCTATTTTGGACTTTAATTAATAGCTTTAACTATAATAAAGGTTGGTACATTCTGGAATCACAGAAAGGCTTTTTGTGTTTGAGTCCAAGAATTAACTAGTATTGGACTTCAACTAACAAAAGAATAATCACCATTTATTGCACACAAACATTGGTTGGAGGCTTTTAACTTTTTTTAGTGCATATGCATTCTCAATTTTTATGTTATCAATTCTAACATGATTATATATAAGCATCCACTACATATCTTGAAGTCATCACTATAAAGTAGAAAAATGATTGGGGAACATGTTCATGCTTCCAAATTTCTCATTTTTTCCACCTTGAATGAGAGTTATAATAAGTAAATTGTAGCAAGATAACACGTACACTGCATAACCTTTATCAATCCTAGCGCCATAGCAAGTATTTGTGAAGGCTTTTGCATGTATCTCATATTATTATAAATTTTAGAGCTACAACATACAATATTAGCATGATATTATCAAAATTTAACATTCTTCATCAATCTGAAAGATACACCACATTCCTCTTTTGTAACTTGATGATTCTCTTATGTGATGCTTGTTTTAGCTGAACATTCTTGTACAACTATTGTATCTATCTTTCTTACTACTGTACTTGTAGATCTCCTTTATTTCATAATTGTATGATCACAAGTACTCTTACACTGACAATCTTCCATATATGTGTTTTTGTAGTCATATTGTATGATGACAAATTACAATCATATGTTGGTGGGTTTAATTTTTATGTCGCTATTCAACAAATATGATATCTATCTCATACATTACAAAAAAAATCTTTTTTTATAGCCCATTGATGCTTAGTCTTTGATTGCTGTCATTGCAAAATGGAATTATACAATCGCTATGATTGTAATGTTTAATATTCACAACTGAGCCTTCAAGCCACCACAAAAACATAAAATCTTCTATTATGATATTTTGTGGCGCTCATCAAACATATTTTGTATAAATCTAACCTCATCGTTAAAAAGTTTTTCATTTAAATGGCAGATTAAACTAGGAATCACATATTTGGGATACAAAATTTGATGGGTATAATAGAAAATATTACAAAATTTTCATTATTCAACTATTTGATGTAATCGTTCGTTATTTTTAATTTGATTGCAAGTGACTTCATGTTTGATTAGTCAACAGGTATTGCAAAATTTTATTCCATTATATAAACGAATGTTTGGTACATTAGCCCTATGTTCTAGGTCTTAACTCTTATAGCGCTTGAAGGAAATTCCTTTATAAAATGATCAAGCATTGCGTTATGATTAGTTCTAGCTCTATGAAGATGTAAAAAAATTATTGCAATTAGTTCACTCCCTAATCCCTGATTTAATAAAATTTTATGTGGCCTTTTCCAAAATTACCTATAATTCCTTTCACTTTCCCAAGTTAATTAGGGCTGTATAAAAGGGAATTCCTTTGAACTACACTAACTAATACATTCTAAGAATTTATACATTTCTTCAATATTTGGTAAGGAATGTCCTTTTTTTATCAAGAAATTCAATTCCATGAAATCACATCATACAATCCATACCCTATTAGTGCGCATAATAGTCTAAATGAGACTATTCCTAAAGTCCTTCATTTAGATTGTGGGGGATTAGTGTAAATGAATATGCAACTAAATGTTGTATTTTATTGTGTGATTTTCACATCCAAATGAGTTAAGTTCCTCTCGTCCTTAAAAATTTATGAATCCAATCCTTTCTTAAGTTGTAACCGAATCTTGTTAGAGACATTTCCTATATCGTAGAAACAGTGCAACCTCTATGTCAACTATGGCTTTTTATTTCAATATGCCACTATTTCCATTAATGTAATCATAACTATATTTTTCTTAAATAAGTACTTTAGCTAAGAAACAAATCTTTCGTTTGATTCTATCAAGATATTCAAAAAATGAATCTTATTCATTATAAGCAATTTTTCATAAATTTGAATGTTGTTAGGTTTTTCATGGAGCCCTTAACGGATAAGAAGTTTCTCTTGGAGTTTTTTTCTATTTTGTCTTCACATTGGATTATCCTTAAATTGTTAGCACTATCCATAATCTCATCACTAAAATCTTTATGTTAATGAAAAGTGTACTCTTTTTTATCTTTATCAAATGAACCTTCCATATTAGAAAGTCAAGTGACATGTTTAATTTTCTCCTTAGCTTTTTTAAGAATTATGTAATCATTTATTGTTTAGTTGAAGGCCATATTTGTCTCTGTGTTAGTAGATTTTGTTGTCCATGGGATATTAAGAATCTCCATTGTTATTTCCCTATCAAATGAAGCTTTTGCTTGTTCTCAACTAGGAGATGAACGTTATGGCTAACATTTAACATCTTCTTTTATGCAGTCCTTTTCTAATATAAGAATTTTGGAAGTGTTGTATTATTTTTGTTTATTTTGCTATCCTATTGACCAACACTTGTTTAGCTCAATTCAGTTCCTCCAATGTTGTTGAATTAGTAGGAAGCTTTATTTAAATTTGTTGATTTTGCAAAAAAACTTATTTATTTATAGTGTTCTATATCATGGCCTTAGTTGTAATTACCTTGAGAGTAACTTGATAGATTAGAATATTATGTTTAACGCAATAATCCATCTCCTTTTTTTATCATTAATTGAATTGGTAAATCATTTGATTTATCGATCTCAAAGCATTCATCATTCTAGCATCAATTTTAAAGAGAGTTGTAGTTGCCAATTCCATGGGTATAATGTTTCCTTACCGAAAAAATGTATCAATAGATGTTGAAATGAAATCTAAGCTAGTCATAGAGAAGCTTATGTCTTTAACTAAAAATCTTTGTGCCATTTAAAAACACTTACTTTAGAATCTATGGCATTCTTAGATATATGATGTCAACATTACAAGTAATCTTCCTCCTTGTTTAGTCATATAAGAATGTCTAAATTATCATGGTATCCCACCAAGAAAGCAATTAAAAAACATTTAAAAGTGGATCAAATAATTTTCATATTTTGTTGCTCATGAGGGAGGTTTCATATCAATGAGTTTTTAAAAAAATGTCCATTTTTCAAATTTCAACTTCATCAAATATGATGTCTATTTCTCCACTGAAGTACGTCCATTTTGCTAATTTTATCTTATGATGGATTCAAAGCCTCACAAGACATTTTTGGCAAAGGATTTCTTTTGGCTAGTTCTACACCTTAAACTCGCCGTACTTATCTTTCAAGCTAAGATGCTTGAGAAGATTAAGAGAAAGAAAAGGGAGGTTTAAAGGTCACACTAGTCCAATTCCAAATGCCTAGAGTTCTTTTCCTTGTTTTTGTCATTGACTAAAAATTCGAAGCCACTATTTAATAATCAATATAGCATCAGCATGCATTTCAAATCACCTTATTTCTTGTACTTACATATTTTGTAGAAATATCTTCGAAATGTTGAATATCAATGTTAGCTCAAATACAAAATTAATCAATATAGTTTAGAAATAAAACACTAAATGTGTTTCAATACAGCCATACTACATGATCTTAATAAGTTTTTGCTTGTAATTTATGAGAGAGTTTTGTAAAATTATTCAAATAAACAAATTTAAACTCTATTCAAACAAAAAAGATGTTTCACCATGACATCTTTTGTGTTAATTGAGGAAGAAGTATGTTACATGTCAAAGATCGTTTCATCTAGCAACTGTCCATTACCTTAAAAGGATTTTCAAAATCTTTTTGGAAAGAAAACCTATTTTATTCTTCATAGAACATTTTTTTAATTTATGTTTAATATTTGTTGTGGCAATCTTTCCACCACTTATGCTTCATGAGTTGTCCAACAATTGAATCTTAGAAAAGAAATTTACAGAGAATTTTGAATGATCATTTGTGGGTTTATTCCTCAGAGAGAAGATACAAGAAGAACTAATGTTCCTAGAGTAACAAAACATGATTATGACATAATATAAGAGAAAGCTTTCTTTCCTTTCATGTAATGCACTACACAAAGATTGATGAAAAGATAAGCTACTTTGTGTTTCACAAAGAGTTTAAAGAATCTATATAATCTACACTAATCACCATCAAAAAAAAGTTTTTTGTTGAGCCTGAGAAAAAGATTTTATTGGTGGATCAAGAATTAAAAATCCTTGAACAATATAAGGTTGCAATTATGATAATGATAGAGGCGCATTTGTTAGCTAGGTGTTTTAATCTCATTAAGCAGTTTTATCATGAAATCAGTGAACATAGACATCACGAAAGCTGCATACTAAATTGATAAGACAAAGATGTTAATAACAAAAGAATGGATATAAAATTTTGTTGAAGGCATTGTAATGTGTAAAATGTTACAAATTTCAAAAAGGGATTAATGTTTCCTTCTCCACAAATTTTTTTTAGGAATTTTAAATACTTTTAATTTTCTAGGATTTTAGTATACTTTATGAGGCACTTCTATTCACACATGATTTGATGATAAAGAAAGTTATACACAAACTTCTTATTACCTTGAGGTGGAACTTTCTTTCGAAATTTAACTCATTTCCTTGAAGGTTATGCTATTTTTTGTTGTATTACTATGAAACTTAAAATATCCACTCTTGTGAATTTTACATCACTTTGATTTGTTGATTTTGCAATTCTTTAATTTATCTTATCTTAACTATAATATATATTAAATTGTTAATAAAATAGTTATATGTTATTACATTACCTTATATAGTTTTTTAATTTCTATTAATTCTAAATGAGGACTCAATGAGATGATACTAAAGATGACCAAATCACCTCTATGAGCTATGCCTAATTAAAAATTTATTTTCTATATTTATGCATATTTTATTTTCTTGGGATTGAAGATATGAAGGTTAAATTTCAAGATATTAAAGACATCAAGTGCGACACTCTTAATTGTTAAATCAAGTACGAACCAAATTGTTGCTTAAAATAACCAAAATGTTAAAAAATATAAAGTTAATATTTAGTTTGATAAATCTCATTGAGACAATTCGAATAACATTTATATCATCTTTACCTGACCTTGTCTAGAATTAATACAATTTATAAAATTTGATAATCTTAATTAATAATAAATTATTATTTTAATATAAATGCAATAAATATCAAATCTAAAATGAGATAAGTTGAACTAATGTAATATAATTGAGTGAAAGATAGATAAAGTCACTTTGGAGAAGAATTAGAGTATAGTAATACAACTAAATCAAAGAAAATAATTTGAAGAAATTATATCAATTAGATAAGAAAGTTTTATTCCAAGACACTAAAAAGATCAAACAAAACATTCACAATCGCCAGCTCAGATATGACTCAAAATACCTTGTAAAGCATGCCAAAACCATAAAATTTTTTTAAAAAAATAATTAAAAATAAATATTTTATAAGGTGGACCTCAACTAGAGTAGTCCCATAATATTTCTTTTGCCTCGATCATTGATTTATTGGACTTACAATGAATTGTAAAAAATAGCCTAATTTAGAAACAAAATTGGCCTTTTAATGTTACGAAAATATCTATTAAAATTAAAACTAAATAAATTGAAAAAAGGTAATACAACCAAATTAAACAATGTAAAAAATAAAATGACTGAACATTTAGATATAGTAATATGACAAAAATAAAGCAAACAAGTGGAAGAATTTCATAAATTATTTTGGAAAGTTACTTTCGAAGGAGCCAGAGAGATTGAATGTAACATTTTTCATCATTAATTGTAGTTAGAACATAAGTACCTTGTAAAATATAACACAACCATTAATAATAACAAAATGAATATTTAATTAGTGAGAGATCGTCGAGACTAGTCAAATGATGTTTATCTTATCTAGATCACAAATTACTTAAAATAACTATGAATTTTAAAAGAAAGTAAATTGAAATAATAATATAATGTTTTTTTATTAAAAATTAAATTTATATTAAAAATAAAAAGATGCAAATTGAAGTTATGTGCTTTAACAAAATCGAAGTGATGTAAAGGTCGCAATATAAAATATTGAGTGTAACATAGCAAAATGACAAAATAAAAGCAAATATTTTCAAAAAATAAGATAAATCATACAATAATTTTTTTATTTAATGATAATAAAGAAATTAGTTGTTATATGAGAAATTATGAAACTAGGTTGAAAAATAAATATCTACTAAAAAATCTAGAAAGTTAAAATGATAATATATCTAAAAAATATGAAAATGGATATTTTGTTTGATAGAATACTTGAGAAAAGTCAAATGACTTTTGCTTTATCTTGATTAGAAGATGTTTGGAGTTACTACAAATTACAAAAAAATAGGCATAAATAATAATAATTTTTTAAAATTATAGGTAAATATATATTAACGATAAAATTCATAAATTAAAATAATTTGAGATGAAAATATCAATGTGATGTAAATGTCACAACATCGAAGATTTTAGGGATTCGTAATAAGCCAATGAAATAAATTAAACAATTTAAATAGATGAAATAAATTATGTGGTTAACTTGGCTTCAAAGATACCTAAAAGTTCAAGTGAAGTAAAGCAGAAAGAAATAAAGGTAAATAAAATATTTTGAGGTATTTAAATGAATATTTAGTTAGATTGGGATTGTCACAATGACTGCAAAAATGCAGAAGTACCAAACAATTACTTAAATATGATACAAATCAAAATGTCTAATAAAAAATTCCAAATTATTAGAAAATAATTATTTAAAAATATTATAATTATTACATAATTAGATAGAGCTTCTTTTGATGAGTCCAACAATGTTTATTTCATGGCCATTTGAGCCCACTTGGAATTACTATGAATTAGTAATGTAAATAACACAAATAATAATAAATTTTTTTTTCTATACTAACAAAGCATGTATTAAAACATTAATATCATAAAATGTGGTAATATATTATAAAAAAATAAAAATAAAAAATTTGAAGAAATGGAAAAGGTTTTGAGGAAAAGTTTCATTGAAATTCAATTTGCTCGATCATTGAATTAGGAATGAATAAAAATATCTTGTAAAATATGCATAAATGAAAGTATAAAGCTCGTCGAGATGAGTCCAACAACTTTCCTTTCGCCTTAATCTATCATCGTTTTGAATAAATGACACTTACGAAATTAAACAAACACAAGCAATGATATATAATAATTTTATTATTAAAAAATAATATATTAAACATAAAATATGATAACTTAATGAAACATAATATAGCTAAAACATATCAAATTAAGGGTTACATGATAGCAGAATTAGAATCTCTTAGTAATATTTTCTAATCAAAGCAAAACATTTGAAGAAATGAAATAAATTATGTGAGAAAGATGTATGTCATGTTACGAAGTAATCAAGTTTAAAGCTCTAAATTATGAAATTAGATACAAATACAAATACTTATAAATCAGAAAAAAATTTCATGGAATGAAATATTTAAAATAACAAAATAAATACTTAATTTGTAAAACATAATCCAGAAGAGACCAGTGATATTTGTTTTGACTTAATCATATGTCTTTTAGAATTACTATGAATTACGAAAGTTAACTAACATAAATAACAAGAAATAATTAATTTAATATAAAATAAAGATAAATTAATTCTTAAGTGAGATAAAAAAGAAACAACACAAAATAATGAAATTAAAGTGTTTTGAAGGTTACATGTGAGGTAAATTACATTTTCATAGAAATATAATAAAATCAAAAGAAAACTTTTAAAACATAATTATGAATTATAAGTGATAGATACGTTGTAAGATAGTAAGGTTACTAAGAGCGACACCATTGATCGTAAGTCATGTGTGAAACAAATTATCTCGTAAAACATGTCATAATACTTGAATATAAAATATTAAAAATATTAAAGTAAAGATTTTGATGGAATAAAACTTTTATGTGCAAAATAAAATGAACATGATATGACAATTATATTTTAACAATGAACAATACCAATGTCAGCAAAAAAACTTCAAAGAATTTGTTGTTTATTATATAAGAAAGTTACTTTCAAAAATACTTAATAGATTAGGCATAGCACCCTCAATTGTTAAATCATTTAAAAAAGAAATATTCTAAAAAATGGGCCAAAATCTTGGATATTAAAATATTTAAAAATCTCAAAATTTAATGTTTGATTGATGGAGCTCGTCAAGTCTACTGCAACAACATTTGTTTCACCTAAATCGAACGTCATTCAGTATTATTATGATTACCAATTTAAATAAGTAAAAATAAAAATAAAATATTATTCTATTATAAAATAAATATTTATTGAAGTAAAAAATAATGAAATTAGATGTAATGTAATATAAGAAAAGTAAAGGTACATAATAGTCATGTATGAGAAGATTTATAGTTGCATAGTAATATGAGAAAATCAAAGGAAAAAAATAGAAGAAATGAGAAAATTTGTAAGAAAAAGGTTTTTAGAAAGGTACTAAGAAGAACAAGCATAACATCCGCGATCATATGATTTGGTTGAATTGAAATTCATTATACAGCCTAGCAAAACCAAAGGAAAATAAAATATAAAAAACTAATATTTAATTATGTATAGCTCATTAAGATAACCACAATAGTATTTTTTTATGCACAACAAATATTTGTTAGAACTTTTACTATTTATAAAATTAATTAAACATAAATAATAGTAATTTATCTTTTTAATATTACATGAATATATATTAAAGTTGACATGAGAAAAGTTGAACAATGTAATACACTCTAAACTAAGAGATGTAAATGTGAGAAGAGGAATCATAGTTTTATAGCAATATATCCAATTCAATGGAAAGCATTAAAAAAAGTAAGACAAGGCATGAGGGAATGGTCCATTGTATGGCACTTACATGATGAAGTGTAACATTCTTGATCCTCAAATTGTGTAGAATCAAAAAATCTCACAAAGAGTAGTAAACCCTAGAAAATAAAATATGTAGAAAAATCAAAATTAAAAATATATGTTATTTTTAAAAGTTACATAAAAATTTATCTAAATCAAATAAACATAATTATTTTTTCAATTAATGAGATAAGTGTTATGTGAAACTTATATTACATGTTATAATTAAGATAATGTGTAGTTTTCTCGATCATCAAAATTGATATGAATCATAATTCTTCATAAATCTTGCCAAAATTAAAAAAATAAAAAATTTTAGAAATATGAAAATGAATATTTAAAGTGATAGAGCTCTGTGAGATGAGTACAATGTTATTTCTTTCATCATCATTTGAGATCATTTGGAATTACTCCAAGTTATAAAATTAAATAAGCATTTATAAAAACAAATTCAGTTTTAATATTTAGTAAATAAAATTAAAAATCAAATGAGATAAATTAAAAAACATAGTATAGCAAAATAAATGAAAAGTTGAGGTCATGTGAGATAAAATTTGGTCTTACATGGAAGCGTAAAAACAAATTAAAAAAGTTCAAGACATGAATAAAATTCTAATCAATATTTGCATTCCAAGATACTAATGAGATCTAGCATAACATCATTAGCCATCGAATTAGGGGTGTTTTGAAATGTCATGTAATACACGACTAAACCAAAGAAAATAATATTTTTAAAATTATAAAAAACAATTAATAATTAAATATTCCTAATCAAGACGAGTCCAACTATGTTTGCATCATCTCCATCAATCCTCATTTGGAATTACAAAGAATTACAAAAATAATTAAACATAAAAAATAATAAATTATTATTTCATAATAAGTAAAAAATTAATAATGCTAAAAAGTGATATGTTGAAGAAGTGTAATACTAGCATAAGAAAATGATGTAAATTTAACAATGAAGGAGAATTTGGGTTTCATAAAAATTCATTAAATTCAAATAAAGCATTTGAACAAATAAAGAATTCTACCAAAAATTTACATTCCAATAGACTAGCAAAATCAATTGTAACGTCCTCGACCATCATATAAGAAAATAATATCAAAACATTTAAATAGTTAATTTGAAAATGTTTAAGTGAATATGTGAATTGATGAGATAAATAATTCAAGAACGTTTCATTTCAGTGCACTATAGAGAATTAGTGTAACATTCTCCATTGTCAAAGTCATTACTGTTGAAATGTATCATTACGTAGCCACAAATGCTACATGATAAAATAATAAAAAATAAAAAATGAAAATCTATATCCTTAAGATTATCAATAGAAGCAAACATTGTTTATGTCATCTCTAATCATCATTGTTTGAAATTATTACAAACTACAAAATTAAATTAGCAAAAATAATAATAAACTATGTTTTTATGATTAAGTAATTATATATTACATTAAAAGTGAGATAAATTGAAGTATCATAATATAGCTAAGTAAAAATAATGTAAATGTCATAAAATAAGAGATTTAGTTTTACATAGTAGTATAACAAAATGATGGAGATGATAAAGTTATTAATTGTCTTGATTCAAAATATCTCAAAACACGTGATAAAATCATAGAAAATAAAATAGTTAAACATATAAAATTTAATATTTAATTGGATAGAGCTAATTTAGACAATTTCAATAATGGTAGTTTCATCTCCATTATATGACAATTGCGATTACAAAAATTACCAAGGAAATAAATAGAAAAAAGTAAATAATTATTTTTAATATTAAGTTGATATATACTAAAGATGATATATGATAAATTAATGAAATATAATTAAACAAAATCAAAAGATTTAAGGGTCACATTATAAGATATTTAAAATTAGATAGCAATATAAATAAATGAATGTAAAAAAGCTTAAGGAAATCAAACACTCTATAAGAAAATGGTTTTCCATGATGCTTAAGAGAACGAATGTAACAATCATGTTCATAAACTAACGTACCAATTGAAATGACTCATACATTTCGCAAAGCAAAAAAAATAAAATATATAGAAATATAAAACCAAAAATTTAATTGCATACAACACATTAAGACAAGTAAAGGTCACATGAGATAAGAGTTAGATTTACAAAGCAATATAACAAAATAAATTAAAAAAATTGAAGAATTGAAAAAACTTAAGTGGGAACATTACTATTCGTGATTCCAAGGAGAAAGAGCACAGCATCATCGATCATTGCAAGTAGATATAGAAGAAATGTCTATCAATAAATCTCTTAATTTTAGAAAATGGAAGATTTTGAAAAAATAAAAATGATTATTTTTTTGCATAGAGGTCATCGAGATTTATTTGACGACAATTGTTATTTCTCAATTGATCCTCATTTAGAATTATCGAGAATTAAAAAATTTAAAAAGCATAAATAATAATAAATTATAATATTTATATTCACTAAATATATGGAATATATGACATGAGCTAAGTTGAAGCAATGTAATATAGCCCAATATAAGTGATGACAATCTTATGCTATAGAAGAATAATAATTTCAAAGTATTATGACCAAAAAAATATAAAACATGGAGAAATTAAACAAATCGTACAAAAAAATAATATTTCATGATATTAACAAAATTGAGCGTTACGCACTCTTTATCAAATCATATACGATTCAAAATATCTCGTAAAGTGTGAGGTAGCATTAAAAAATAAGATATTTAAAAGAATGTAAAAATGAATATAGAATTGGAAAAAGCTCTTCAGAATTACTTGGATGACATTTGTTTCACATCAATGGGTTCTCATTTGTAATTACTACAAATTTAGAAATAAAATAAACATAAATAATAAAAAAATATTATTTCTTATATTAAGAAAATATATATTCTAACTCATATTAGATAAATTAAAGTAGAGCAATATAACAAAACAAATGCGATGTAAAGGTCATGCATTAAGTGATTTAGAGTTACATTTGAACATAATCAAATAAAAGAAAAAATTTTTAAGAAATTAGATAAATTATTGTTATTTAGGAGGTCTGTAACATCCTCGACCATAGAATGGGCTAAAAAATAAAAATATCTCATAAAATATGCAACCATAGAAATTAAATAATTTGAATATTTAGAAATAAATATTTATTTAAATAGAGCTTTTGAGATGAGTCAAACGACATTTTTTGTCATATCTGTGAGACCTCATTCAGAATTGCTACAAAAACCAAAGTAATTAAACATAAATAATAATGGATAATTATTTTCATATAAGGGAAATATATAATAATTTAAATTGTTAAAAATTGGACCAATGTAATATAACTAAAGGAAGGCAATATATAGGTCAAATGAGAAAAGAATCATTATTTCATAAAAAATAACAAAATCAAAGCAAATTATTTGAAGAATGATAACAAACAGATCGAACAAAACTCCCTCTAAACACCTCCTAAACAAGCCAAAATATTAGACAATAAAAAAAACCAAAATTTTTATTTTGATAGAGACCATCGAGCAGAGTCAAATTGGTTTTTTATCCACTTTGGAACTCATGGGGAATTACAACGAACTTAAAAATAAAAATTTTAAATAAATGAGATAAATGATATGGGAAAGTGGTAATATAAAATACTATTATAATCGAGTGCAACATCCCCAATCAACAATGTATGTACAAATCAAAATATCTTATAATACTTATATATCTGAAATGATTATTTAATTGTAGAGTAAATCAAAATGAGTCTAACAACATTTTTTCTACATCAATTCTTGATTGGAATTACAATGAATTATAAAAACAATAAGAATAAATAATAAAAATTAATTATTTTTTATTAAGTATATATATTAGAACTAAAATTAGATAAATAATAGGAATATAATATAAAGAAACGAAAGTGATATAAATATTATATGAGAGGAGATTTAGAAATAAATAATAATAAAACTAAATAAAAACTATTTATGAAATATGATAAATTATTTGAGAAAGATTCACTCTAAGATACTAAAGAGATCAACAATAACATCATCGATCATGATGTTAGGTATGAATAAAAATATCTCACAAAGCCAATGTCATAAAAATAGAACATTTAAAAAAATTAAAATGAATATCTAATTGAATGAAATATGTCAAGATGAGTCTAATGACATTTTTTTCATCACCATCAGATCTTGATTGGAGTTACTATGAGTTGTAAAATTTTTTAAAAATAAGAGATAATAATTATTATATGAATACTATGTTATTAAATAATAAAGGTAAAATTGGATAAATTAAAACAATGAAATACAACAAAATGAAAGCAAAAGATTTTAAGAACCAGATAAATTGCATGAGAAACATACATTCCATGATACCTGGGTGATTAAAAGTGGCATTCTTAATTGTCAAATAAGTTACAAATAAAAAGTGTTAATAAAATATTGTAAAACACTAAAAAATAAAACATTTATTACAAAAGTGAACATTTTTATGGATAAAGCACATCAAAATGAGTCTAACGAATTTGATTTCATCTTAATCAAGCCACATATGGAATTATCATTAATCATCAAGGAAAATTAGCATAAATAAAGATAAAATATTATTTAAATATTAAGCAAATTTTTGTTAAAGTTGAAATAAGATAAAAAAGAAATACAATGTAGCAAAATCATAGCGATTTGAATGTCACCTGGGTAGAGTTTTTGAGTTACATAGTAGTATAGAAAAATTAAAGAAAAACACATGAAAAGACGAGACCAATTAAGCAAGAAAGTTGCATTTTCAGATACTATGGAGATTGATTGTAACACCTTCAATACTTAGATTATTTAAAAACCATAAATTCCTCCATAATTCTAGTAACCAAAATAATTAAGCATATTAAGCTAAATATTGAAATAGTTTTAGCATATCGAGAATAGTCTGACGATGATTATTTCATTTTCAGGCAATCATTGTTTAGAATTGTTGCAAATTACAAAAGAGAATAAGCATAAATATTATTTATAGTATTATCAAGTGAATTTATATTAAAACTAACCTAATGTAATCTAAAGGAATGTAATATGAACAAATCATTGTGATATGAAGGTCAAATGAGTAGGAATTTTAGCTCTATAGTAACGTAACAAAATCGAAGTAAGACTTTGAAGAAATGTGACAATTTGTACAAAAGAATCGCAATTCCAAATCCTAAGAACACTGAGTGTAATATTCTCAATTATCAAAAAAATTATGAGTCAAAATATCTCATAAAGTGTTGTAAATCTCTAGAAAATAAAATATTTCAAAATTTGAAAATAAATATTTAATTGGACAAATATCCAAAAAGAAAGTTCAGTGACATTCGTTTTATCTACATTATGCCAGGTTTGGAATTATTGAATGTTGCTAAGGTAAACAAACATTAAAAAAATACATTATTACTTTTCATATTAGGTAGATATATAATGAAACAAAAATATGTTTAATTTAAGTTATAAAAAATTAAAAAATATTTAAACACCACATTATTAGAGAGTTAGATTTACATAGTAACATAATAAATAAAAAGGAAAATGTTTGAAAAAATTAGATAAATTAATTAAAAAAGTTTTTACAAGATAATAACAAAATCAAATGCAACATCCTTGATCATTAAATAAGGTACAAATAAAATTAACTAGCAAAGAAAGTGAGAACATTTGAAAATAAAAAATTCTTATATATTAAAAAAATGTTTAACAAAGTAGAGCTTAATGAGGTAAGTAGAAAAACATTTGTTTTGACTTGACGAGAGCTCAGTTATAAAATACAAAGTAAGGAATTATTACTTTGATATTAGGTTAAGTATATTATGTATTAAAAATTTTAAATTGAAACAATATAACATAACAAAATCAAAGTCGTGTAAATATCATAGGATGGTACAATAAGAGATATATACTAATAGAACCATAACAAAGGAAAAGCATTTTGGAATTAAGAAAAACTAAATAGAAAAGTTTTGTTCTAGGGTACTGAGAGGATCGAGCATAACATTCTAAAACATCAACTAAGGAATGAATTGAAATATCTTGAAAAGTAACTAAAACCTTAGATAATAAAGTATTTCCAAAAAAAAATAATTTATAATTATAAAAGTCATATATAGATGAGTCCAATGACATTTGTTTTGTCTTGATCAAACCTTGCTTAAAATTAGCACAAATTAAAAAAATAAATAAACACAAATAATAATAAATTGTTATTTCAATATCAGGTAAACATATATTAATCCTAAAATGAGAAAATATGAATCAATACAATATAACCAAAAAAAGGTGTTGTAAATCTTGCATGATAAGAAACTAAGATTAACATAGTAACTTATCCAAATCAAAGAAAAAATTTCAAAGAAATGAAACATATTTCTAAGAGTGGTTTATTTTTAGATGTTAAAAAGGTTGAGTCTAACATCTCTTACTAACATATAAGATGCATGCCAAACTATCAAGTAAGACATAGCAATACTGCCAAATTTTTAAATAAAGAAAAATAAATATTTAATTAGATAAAGCAAGTCTAGATGAGTTGAGCAATGTTTGTTCCATCTCATCAGACCTATTTTGAAATTACTAATAAAATAAACATAATATTACCATATAGAAGTGTTGTAATGCTCACTTGATTATTTTTTCTAAGTTGCATAGTAATAAAACCAAATCAAAGAAAACGATTTGATTAAATGAGATAATTTGTTTGAGAAAGATCCATTCCAAGGTTATAAGCATATTGATTGTAATATTTTCAATCATTATATTAGGAATGTATCAAAATGCCTTAAAAAGTTACCTAATATTATGGAAATAAAATTTTTGAAAACATAACTTAAATCATTGCATGGAGCTTGTTAAGAAAAGTTTAACGATATTTGTTTCATTTTCATTATTCCATGATTAGAATTGCTACCTATTTGAAATATAAATATACATAAATAAAAAATATTATCTTGATATTTAGTAGACTTATATTAAATTTTAAGCCAAATAAATTGAAGTAATGTAATATATAATAATCAAAGTGATGTAATTCTCATATGATATGAGGTTGATTGATGGTTACATAGTAATATAATAATTTTAAAATAAAAATTTTAAAAATGTGATAAATTATTTTGGAGAGGTTGATTCCAATCAACTAAAGAGAAAAAAAATAGCACCCTCAATCTTAAAATTAGGTGTGAATAAAAATATCTTTCAAAGAGTGACAAAATAAGAGAAAATAAATATTTATATATATATAAGATAAACTTTTAATTGGATAAAGTTTTCTGAGATGTGTCCAACTATATTTACTTTATCTTGAGCGAATCTTGCTTGGGCATATAGTTTACCAAAGTAATTAGAATAAATTTAAAACAATTATTTTTTATATTAATTAAATGTTTATTAAACTCTTAATTAGTTTATTTGAAGTAATCTAATATAAAAAATTCAAATTGACTCCCAAATTGTGAAGAAACTCTTTGAAATAAAGTTTTAAAAAATTAATGTTTAATTGGACAAAGATTCTTGACTAGTGTCTAATAATTTTTATTTTCTCTAATTTGGCTATATTTGCGAATTAACTTGAATTTCTAAAAACAATAAGAATAATTAATATTAAGCTACTATTTTTATATTTAGTTAATTTATAACAAAGTTAAAATGAGAAAAACTAAAGCAATGTAATGTAACCAAATAAAAGTGATATAAAGTTCACACAAGAGAAGAATTATATCATCATTGTAGTATAACCAAACTAAAATAAAATATTTGAAGAAATAAAAAAATGATATGGCAATGATGAATTCCAAGATATTAAGGAGATCGAGTGCAACATCTAAGATCAACAATTCATATATGAATAAAAAAGACACATAAAGAAGAAAAATCATGAAAACAAAAAGTTTTAAAAATTATAAAAATGAGTATTTAATATGGAAGAGCTTGTTATGTTGTGCAACATTATAAATAAAAGGTTATATAAGATTATTTCAAGTAACATAACATTATAGCCAAATAGAACAAAAACCTTTTAGGAAATGAGATATGTTATAAGGGAAAAAATACATTCCAAGATGCTAGTAAGATCGTATATTACATCCTTGATCATCAAATTAGGTACAATAAAAATATCTCAAAAAACATACAAAAAATCTAAAATTTAGAAATAACCAAAAATAATAATAATATAATTATTTAATTACATAGAGCTCATCAAGATGATCTCAATGATGCAAATTTCATCTTAAGAAAACTTCTTTTGGAATTACTACAAATTACAAAATTAAAAGACACAAACAATTATAAATTATTATTTAATATTTAATTAATTATATATTATAGTTGAATTGAGATCAGTTGTAGTAATGTAGTATAACCAAATTAAAGAAATTTTATGATAAGTAACACCATAACAAAACCAAATAAAAGAAAAAAGTTGAAGAAATAATAAAAGTTATACAGGAAAGTTGCATTACAAGAAACTAAAGATATCTCATCTAATATCTTAGACCATCAAATTACTTAAAAAAAGGTTTCATAAAACATTCCAAAATTTTACCAGATTAAATAATTTAAAAATAATGAAAATAAATATTTTATTAGATATTGTTTGTCAAGGTGAAAACAGTAATGTTGTTATGTTCTCCATCAAATGTCAAAAGAAAGAACAACAAATTATAAAATTAAATAATCATAAATAATAATAAATTGTAAGTTCAAAATAATATATATATATATATATATATATATATATATATATATATATATATATTATTACTGAAATAACGTAAATTAATGTAATATAATAAAGCAAAATATGAGGGATGAAAAAGTCACTTGAGAGAGGAACTAGAGTTTCACAATAACATAAGCAAATTTAAGTTAAAGGTTTGAAAAAAAATAAATGAATTATATAGGAAATCTATACTCAAAGATACTAAGGAGTTGAAGTTTAACATTCTTAACCATCAAATTATATAAAATTGAAAATATCTCATACAATGTGCCAAAATCTTGGAACATAAGAAATTAAAAAATAAGTAAAAATGAATATTTATTTTGATAGAACTAGGTGAGATGAATCTAATGACATTTGCTTCATTTCATTTAGTACTAATTTTTAATTAGTACTGGTAGCCAAAATTAATAAGAATAATTAATAATAAATTTTTATTTTAAAAGTAAGTAAATATATAATTAAGCTAAAATTAAAAATTTAAGTGATGTAATGGTTACATTACAAGAGAATTAGAGTTTTAAAGAAAAACAACATCTCAATGAGATAACATGAATGACTCAGAAATATTTAATGGAAAAGTTGCATTCAAAGTTATTAGAAGGATCGAGTGTAATATTCTTTGTCATCTAGTTGTGGTTTAACAAAATGTCATGTAAACCATGCCAAACATTTTTTGTGAAATATTTGAAAAATTATATATAAATGGTTAATTGTATAGAATTCATTTAAATGAGTTCAATAACATTTATTTCATTTTGAGCAGGCCTTGTGTAGAATTACTTCAAATTATTAGGTTAAATATGAAAAAATAATTATAAATTAGTAGTTAAAATATGAATAAAATACATATTAAACCTTAAATGAGATAAATTCAAGTAATTTATTCTAACCAAATAAAAATAATTTAAGGATTATAGGAAAAAAAGAAAATAATGTTTCCAAACTAACATAAGCAAATGATATCGAAGCATTTCATTAGTGAGATAATTTTTACAATAAAATTGTATTTTAAAATACTAAGGAGATTTAGTATAACATCCTATATTACGAAATAATTTATGATTAAAAATTATTTTTAAAGTATGCCAAATTAATAAGAAATAAAAATTTAAAAATGTAAATAGAAAACTTTAATTTTATAGAGTTTTTTATGGGAAGTAAAATTATGCTTATTTCATCAGATGTCATTTGAAATTAGTATATATTACATGTAGGCAAGCACAAATAAAACAACATTCTTTTAAAGCAATATAAATTAAATAATCGTAATATAAACAAATTAAAGAGACACAATGGCTACATAATAAGGGAATTAGAGTTTCATAGTAATATAACTAAATCAATGTAGAAGATTTGATGGAATAAGAAAAAGTACAAGAGAATGCTATATTATAAGATACTAAAGATATCTTGTGTAACAACTTTCATCATCAAATAAATTATTAATTATTTAGATCTCATCAAAATGATTCCATTGATGTTTCTTTAAAATCAAACAAAGCAAGTTTGGAATTTCTAAAAATTAAAAAATAAAATAAATAGAAATAATAAGAAATTTTTTATTTAGTAAATATATAAAAAAGTTGAAATAAGATTTAATTAATTAATGTAACATAGGAAAGTAAAAGTAATGTGTTGTTCCCATAAAAGGAAAATTTGTATTTCATAGTAATATAAGCAGATTGAAGTGAAGGATTTGAAGAAATAAGAAAACTTTTATAACAAAGCTAAAATAAAGTATGCCAAGGGGATCAAGGGCAAAGTCTTTGATCTTAAAAATACTACAAATCAAAAAGTCTCACAAAACTTTTCAAAAGTGAAAATAATAAAATATTTAACAACATAAAAAAAATTATTTAATTTTAGAGGATACAAGATGAGTGTAAAGTCATTTATTTCATATCAATCAGACCTATATTTAAATCATTATAAATTAATAAATTAAATATGTACAACTTATAATAAATTTTTATTATATTATAAACAAAATATATATTAAAAAATAAGATTAACTTAAATATATTATCAAACCAATGTGATGTAAAAGTCACAAAAAAAAAAATTTATAGGTAGATAGTAATATAACCAATTGAAAGAAAATAGTTTTGAAAATTAAAAAAATTTAACAGTAGTATTGCACTACAATATACTAAGGATATTGAGTGTAGTATTCTCAATCAACAAATTAGGTATGAATTGAAGTGACAAATAAAATACTCCAAAACTATTGAAACTAAAGTATTTAAAACAATAAAATTATACTTAATTAGATAGAGCACATTCATGAAAGTCCAATAATGTTTGTTTCTTCTCTTAGACCTCATTTCGAATTATTACTTACAAAAATAATTAGACATAAATAATAATAATGTTTTTTCTATATTAAATAATTATTTATCAAATCTAAAATGAAATATAATAAAGCAACGTAATATAAGCAAAGAAAAAAATATAAAGTTCTCACAAGAGTAGAATAATAATTTATAGAAATATAACCAAATAAAAAAACTTTTAAGAAAATATGATAAAACATACAAGAAAACTTCATTCCAAGATACTAAAGAGATTAACTTTAACATCCTTAATCCTCAAATTTGTTATGAATAAAAAAAATCATAAAGTTAGCAAAAATTCAATAAGTAATTAATTTTAAAATATTAAGGTAATACTTAATTTAATAAAGCATGTTAAGGCTAGTACTAATGAATTTATTTTATCTTTATTGGACCTTATTAGAATTTTTGCAAATAATTCAAATAATAACATAAATAATAATAAATATCTTGTTAACTGTATGTTAATATATTTTAATGACAAAATAAAATAAATTGTGATAATGTAGTATAACAAAAATAAGGTGATATAAAATTCACAATTGTAAAAATAAAGTGTAACCATGTAATATGGCCTAATGAAAGAAAAAAATTGAATAAATGAGATAAAATTTATTGAAAAGTTGCTGTTTGAGATACTAACATGATGGAGCATAACATCTTCAATCATTGTATTATATAGAAATTAAATTTTGCTAAAATCATGCCAACCTAAAATGTAAAAAATCTTAAAAAAATTAAAAGTGAATATTTAATTTGTTAGCACTTGTTGAGATTTGTCAGGTGACTCTTGTTTCATTTTTACCAGACATAGCTTCAAATTGCTTTGAATAATTAAATTAAATAGAATAAACAATAATAAAGTGTTATTTAAATATTATGTTAACCTATATTGAAAGTGAATTCAATTAAATTGATGAAATGTAATTTAACCAAATCAAGGCAAAATAGCGATACACAAGAGGAGATTAGGAATTACATTATAAATATAACCAAATCAAACTAAAAAAATTAAGAAAATGAATTAAATTATGTAGAAAAGTTACATTCTAAGGTACTAAAGGTATTCATTATAATATCCTTGATCCTTAAAGTTTATAAGAATTGAAAGGTCTCCTAAAGCATATCAAAACCATGAAAAATAAAACTCTTAAAAACACAAAAAATTAATAATTAATGAAATAGAGCTCATTGACATGATGTTGCTGATGATAATTTCATCTTTGTCATACAACCTTTAGAATTTCAAATAATTACGAAATGAAATAAGAAAACATATTAGTGCAGTATTGCCTTAATAATAAGTATTTATGTACTAAAGCTTAAATTAGATAAATTGAGGCAATGCAATCTAATGAAATCAAAGTAATGAAAATGTTACAAGATATGAAAAAAAAATTTCATAGTAATATAACCAAATAAAAAATTTGAAGAAATAATATAAAGTGTATAAATTACTGTGCTAGATATCGAAAAGATTTAGTGACACACTTAAACTTTTAATATGGTGCAAAAAAGTTTATCTTTTAAAGTGTGTCATATCCTTAAAATTAAAATATTTAAAAATATAAAAATTATCATTTAATTACTTAGAGCGGATCGAGATGAGATCAATGATAATTTTTTTGTCTCAATCGATGCTCACTTGGATTTATCACCAAATAAGAATTTGTACAAAACTTTTTTTATTTTTTTTTATATGTAGTAAATAAATTTTAAAGCTAAATGAGTGAAATTCATGTAAAATATTATAACAATATTGAAGCCATGTAAACATCACATTGGTGTAGGTTGGAGTTACAAAGTAACATTAATAAATCAAATAAAAAATTTGAAAAAAATGACAAAACTTCTTATGGGAAAGTTGTATTCTAAGGTACTTAGAAGATCTAGCATAACTTCCTCAATTATCAAATCAGGTATGAATCAAAAACTTTTATGAGGAATAGTAAAATACTTCAAAAAATATTTTTTATAATATTAAAATGAATATCTGGTTGGATAATGCTCATTAATGCTTATTTATCATGGTTTGTTTCATCTTGACAGAATAACTATTGTAATTTCTAAGAATTATCAAAATAAATTAACTTAAATAATAATAATAATAAAATATTATCTTAATGTTATGTTGTTTAGTATAATAATGAAATAAGATAAAATTAATAATGTAAAAAAAAATAAATCAAGATAATGTGAATCTCATAAGAGAGAAGATTTTGTTTTAAATTGCAATATAACAAAATCAAACTAAAATATTTGAATAAAATGGTAAATTGTGTGAGGAATTTTCTTTCAAAAGTACAAAGGGGGTTGTGGGTGACATTGTTTATCACTAAATCAGGTAAAAATTGAAATGCCTCGAAAAGGCTTGCGACATTTGCTTCATGCAGATCAGACTTAAATTGTGATTAATTTAAATTCTCAAATTTAAATAAACATAAATAATAATAAATTAATATTTTAATAATGATGAAATATATATTAATTCTAAAATAGGATAGACTAAAGCAATGTAATATAAGGAATTCACTATTGCATAAAGGTCAAACAAGAGAAGAACTAGAGTTTCAAAATTATTTAAGGAAATTAAACAAAAAATTTTCAAAGAACAAGATAAGCTGTATAGAAAAGTTGCATTCCAAAAACTAAAGTGATCAAGCATAAAATTAAAGATAATAAAATAAAATGCAAATCAAAATACCTTATGAATCATAAAAAGACATAATAAGTAAAATATTTAAGTATATAAAAGTAAATATTTAATTTAATAGAGCTCTTTGGGATGAGCCAATCACCTTTATTTTAGATCGATTAGATGTCGTTGGTAATTACTACAAATTATTAAACAATTAATGCACAAATAATAATAATAAATTACTATTTTATTGTAAAAAATTATGTTCAACTTGAAATAAGATAAATTTAAGCAATATAATATGACCAAATCAAAGTGATGTGAAAATCACATGAGAAAATATTTATAGTGAAATAATAATATAACAAAAATAAAATTAAAAAATTAGAGAAATAAGATAAATTGTATGCAAAAGTTACATTCCATGATGCTAAAAAGTTTAAGAGTAAAATCCTTGATTATCAAAATAAGTTTGAATCATTATATCTAGTAAAATATGCATAAATAAATTAATTAAAATATTTAAAAATATAAATGTTAACATTTAAATAGTTCAACCCCACCACTGCGAGTCTAATTTTTTTAATTTTTCCACAAATAGACATTTATTGAAATTATTATGGATTTAAAAATAAATAAACATTAATAATAATAAATTATTATTCCAAAACAATTCTACATAAATTATCATTGATATAAAGTAAATAGAGCAATGCAATGTAAATAAATCAAGGTGTTGTTATAGTAACAAGTGATGAAAATTAGAATTTCATAGTGAAATAACTAAATTAAAATAAAAATTTTGGATAAATGAGTTAAATTGTTTTAAAACATTGCAATCTAAGATCTAAAAACATTCAATGTAAAATCCTTGGCTATTAAATCTTGTATGAGTTAAAATATAACATAAAACATAACAATATCCTAGAAATTAAAACTTCTAAAAAATAAAAATTATTGTTTAAATTGATAGATCCTGACAAATGAGTCGAATGAATTTTTTTCACCTTAATGAGACCTCAATAAGTATTATTATTAATAAATAAAATTAATAAGTGGAAATAATAAAAATTTATTATTTAAATACTGAGCAAATATGTATTCATGGTAAAATAACATAATACGAAGTAATGTAATATAATAAAAAAAATGTGAAGTAATTGTAATAGGATAAGATTTAGAGTTGCATAATAGTTTAATGATATAAAAAAAGAAAAACTGAAACAAATGTGAAGAATAGTAAGAAAAGATTTCATTCTAAAATATTTAAGAGATTGAATGCAACATCTTTAGTCACAAAATTAAGTATGAATCAAACTTACTTATAAAATATTTAAAATCTTAGAAAATGTAACAATAAAAATGTAAATGTGAATATATCATTCAATAAAGCTCCTCAAGATGAGTCTGATAACCCTTGTCTTGTGTCAATCCGATCTTGGTTGGAATTTTTGTGAATTGCAAAAATATGTAAGAATAAATAATAATAAATTATTGTTTTAATGTAAAGAAATATGTATTAAGAATAAATGAGAATATCTAAAGCATTGTTTCATAGTGAATTCAAAAAGATGTAAAAGGAAAATTAGAGTAACAACCTCAATAGTCAAATAAAGTACAAGATAAACTTTGTAAAATTTTTCCAACCCATCGAAAGAAATAAATTAAATATGTAAGTGATTATTAAATAGATAAATCTCATCGAAACAAGTATGACTACTTTTTTTTATCTTTATCAGACATCATTCGGAATTGCTATGAATTTCCAATCTAAATAAACATAATTCATAAAAAATTAATTTTTTAAATATCAGTAAAATATATATATATTAAAACTAAAATGACATAAACATAATGAATTAATATAACCAAATAAAAGTGATGTAAAGCTCACATGAGAAGAGAATTTGAATGTCATAGTTATGTAATCTTATCGAAACAGAATATTTAACAAAATGAGATCGTTATTACACGAAAGATTTAGGTAAAGATATTAAGGAGGTTTAGTCTAACATCCTAAGCAATCAAATGAGGTACGAATAGAAATTTCTTATAATGAGTTTCAAAACCCAATACATAAATTTTTAAAAATATATCAACGAATACTTAATTTAAATGAGCTCATCAAGATTAATGTGAGGATGTTTGTTGCATCTTTATCAAAGAACATTTGGAATACGATGAATTATTAAATTAAATTAATGCTAATATTAAGAAATTTATTTAAATTCAATAAACATATAATAATGTTGAATTGAGATAAATTAAAGTAGTATAATAATAGAAAATGATAATCTAAATATTAAATGAATGGAGAATTAGAGTTTCACAATAATACAAGGAAATAAAAAAACACCTTTTAACAAATTAAACAATTTATATTAAAAAGTTGTATTTTAAGAAAAAAACAGAGCTCCAATGTGACATCTTCACTCATAAAATCAGGTAAAAGTGCTAACTTCTCATTAAATGTACCAAAACCCTTCAAAGAAAAATACTTCAAAATGTAACCAAAAAGTTTTAATTAGGGAGAGCTCTTTGTGGTGAGTTCATCAATGTTTGTTTCATCTCAATCGAACCTCATTTTTAATTAATGAAAAATTCTAAACTAAATAACAAAACTAAATAAGGATAAATTATAATAAATTATTATCTTAATTTGAATTAAAAATTAATTAATGTTGAGATGAGAAAAATTGTCGACGTATAATAGAAAAAAATCAAAGAGATTTTAGGGTAGCATAAGAGAGAATTTAGACATACATTGTAATATTTTGAAATCAAAGTAATTGTTTAAAGAAAAAGGGTAATAGTGTGAGACAGTTTCTTTCCCAAATACAAAAAAAGTTGAGTGCAACATTCATGATCTTTAAATTATGTACAAATTGAATTGGTTCGTTTTTTAGACATAACTTGGAATTAAAAAAATTATCAAATTAAATGAAAATAAATAATAACAAATTATTTTTCTAATAGTGATGAAATATAAATATGTTCCAAAATGGTATAAACTATAGCAATGTAATATAATATTTCAAGGTTATATAAAGGTCAAAGATGAGGAGAATAGATTTTCTTAATAATAAAAAAAAAATAAAGAAAAAAATTTAAAGAGTTATGCAAAATTTAATTGAAGGTTACAATCTATGACACTAAAGTGTTCGGGTGTAACACTCTTAATAATCAAATTAATTATAAATTGAAATACCTCTTAAAGCACACAAACCTCTTAAAAAATAGTTAAATTTATAAAAATAAATATTTAGCTTTATACAACTTGTTAGGATGAGTCTGTGAGCCTAATTTCATCTTGATTGGACTTCATTTTTAATACTATAAATTACTAAATTATTTAGGCACAAATAACAAAAAATTACTATTTTAATATTAAAAACATATAATAGAGTACATGTGAGATAAATTAAATTAATTTAAAGAAACAAAATAAAAGTTATATGAAACCCACATGAGAGGACTTTTAGAGTAAAATAATAATATAACCAAAATAAAATTTAAAAATTAGAGAAATTTGATAAATTTTATAGGAAATTTCCATTTTAAGATGCCAAGAAATTTGAGTGTAACGTCCTTGATTATCTAAATTTGTACGAATGATTACAATCATAAAACATGCAAAAATATGTTAAAATTAAATATTTAAAAATCTAAGCACTAATATTTAATTAGTTGGACCCACGGAGGCTAGTCTTATTTTGTTATTTTGTCTCCATTAGACCTTCATTATAATTATTGTCAAATAAAAGAAAGTAAAAGTATTAATAAATTAGTATTTTTAAAGTAATGCTTCATATATTTTAAATAATATGAAATGAATTGAATAAATGTAATATAAGTAAATAAAATTGTTGTAATAGTCAAAAGAATTAAAATTACAAGTTCCTAGAAATATAACTTAACCAAATTCAAATGTTTTGATAAATGAATTTTGTTCTTATAAAATATTACATTCAAAGTGGCTAAGGAGATTCAATGTGACATCATTGAGTTTCAAATCAGGTATGAGTTTAAGCATTATATAAAACATAAAAATGTCCTAGATATTAAAATAATTAAAAAAAATGACTATTTAATTTGATAGGGCTTGCAAGTGAGTCTAATGATTTGGTTCTACCATGATCATACCTCACTTGGAACATTTGTTAATAAATAAAATAAATAAGTATGAAGAAAAATAAATTATTTTTTAATACTAAGCAAATATGTTTTAAAGCTAAATTTAAAAAATTTGAAGCAAGGTAATCTAACGAAATGAATGTGAATTAACTATTACATGACAAGAGGTTTAGAGTTATATAGTAGTTTAATTAAATAAAAAGAGAAACATTCCAAGAAATGTGAAAAATAGTAATAAAAAGTTGCATCCCAAACTAATTAAGTGATTGAGTGCAACACCATCGATCACTAAAACATTTATGACTCAAAATTACTCAAAAAAACATTTCAAAACCTTCGAAAAGGTAACATAAAAAGCATAAATATGAATAGATCATTTTGTAATTCACCTAAAGATGAGATCGAGAACCTTTGTCTTGTTTCAATCAAATCTTGATTGTAATTACTATGAATTAAAAATATTTAAAAATAAAAAAATATTTCTTCAATATCAATTAAATATATATTGATGAAAAAATTAGATAAACCTAATCAGTTAATATAACTAAATCAAAGAAATCTAAATCTTACATAAGAGAAAAATTTGAACATAACAACAACACAATCTCATCAAAATAAAATTTTTGAAGGCATAAGACAATTGTTATAGGAAAGATTTCTTCAAAGATATTAAGGTGATTGAGCATAACAAACTAAGTCATCAAATGATGTATGGGTAGCAATTTCTTAAAAAGATTTCCAAAACCTTATAAATAAATTATATAAATATATAGAAATGAATATTTAATTTAATTGAGATCATATAGATCAATATGAGTATTTTCATGTTAACACAAAAAAAATATAGATATCTAATGTAATGTCTTCAATTATCAAATCAAGTACATGTGGTAATATCTCCTAAAATGAATGCTTCAAACCAAAAAACTTCATAATGTGTTAAAAAAGTTTAAATTGTAGAGAGCTTATTGTCATCAGTTCAACAAAGTTTGTTTCTTATTAATCGAGCCTCTTTTCGAATTATTGGAAATTTCTTAAAAAATAACCAATAATTTAAAATAGATTTTTATTTTAATTTGAAGTAAAATAACCAATTAAAAGAGATTTGTCAGTCACATAAGAGAGCATTTAGACAAACATAGTACTATAACCAAATAAAAGCAAAACAATTAAAGAAATGATATTTGTACTAAAATGTTTAGTTCCAAGTTACTAACAAGATCAAGAGTAATATCCTTGATCATCCAAATAGCTATAAATTAAAATTTCTTGTAAAGTGTACCAAGACATTAGAAAATAAAATAATTAAAAGCATATTCGTTCTTTTATCACGATAAGACATCATTTTGAACTATGGGAAATACAAAACTAAATTAGCAAATCCAAGTATCAATAATTTTTTCAATATTTATAAAATATATATTAAGCAAAAATTTTGATACATTGGAAAATTTTAATATACCTAAATAAAAGTATAATAAGAGTTACAATGGTGGGCAACTAGAGTTTGGAAACAATATAACCAAATTTATAAGAATTTTTTTTGATGTAAGACAAATTGCGTGAGGAAGTTGCATTCCAAAATACCAATGAGAACAGTGTAACGTCTTCGACCACCAAATTTGGTGCAAATTAAAAGAACTCCTAAAATATGAAAAACCAAGAATGTAAAAAATTTATAAATATTGAAATAAATATTTAATTGGGTACAGATTGTTGAGATAAATCTGATGATAAATATTTCATTTTAATTGGACCTAGTTTAATTGCTATATGTTACTGAAGTAATTAAGTATAAGTTATAAGAAAAAATTATTTTAAAATTAAGTAAATATATATTTAAGGTAAAATCTAATAAGTTTAAAAAAAGTATTATATTATAAGTAATAAAAAAGCAATGTAAAGCTAATATAATAATAGAAATTGAACTCATAGTATTATAACCAAATTCATGCAAAAGATTTCTAAAACGAAAAATAAATTTCGTGAGAAAGCCACATTTTAAGATGCTTAGGAGATCGAGTGCAACAGCCCATGTCATGAAATAAATTATGGATCAAAATGCTTGATAATTCTTACAAAAATAGTTTAAAAGTGAAATAATTTAAAAATTTTAAAAATATATTTAATTTAATAGAGAACATTTAGATGATTTTAATTGTTGTTGTTTCACATTAATTAGACCACCTTGAAAACTATTTTGAATTATTAAAAAATAAGAATAAACTATAATAAATTATTCTTTTAATATTTTTCTTAATGATTAACTATGTTCAAGTAGCATTAGTTGAAGCAACATAATATAACAAAAATAAAACAACGAAATGGTCACACAAGTAGAGAATTAACATAAATAATAATACATTACCATTTTTATTTTTAGCATATATACAAGACATTGAAATGAGATAAATCGATGTAATGTATTATAACCAAGTCATAGTATTGTAATGGTCAAATAAGAGGATAATTAGGGGTTCATAGTGTTATAGCTAAATAAAATTGTAAAATTTACAAAAATTAGAATAATTTTATAGGAAAATTGCATTCCATGACTAAGAAGATTAAGTGTACATTCCTCTATCATTAAATAAGGGATGAATAAAAATTACATATATATAACACGAAAAATAATAAAAACATAAAAAGGTTATTTAACTACGTAAATCCTTTTTACATGAGCCTACTAACAATAGTTTCATGTCAACTAAACCATGTTTTTAATATTTTGAATGATTAAATTAAATATGCCTAAATATTAGTGATTTCTTTTAGGCTATGAATAAAATATATTTTAATGATGAAATTAAAAAAAATAGAATCAATCTAACACAACAATAGAATGCTATGCAAAGGTCATGAGACAAGAGATTTAGAGTTAGTAGTAATATAATCAAATAAAAGTCAAAAGTTTTAAAAATTAGATAATTTATATGACAAATTTGTATTCTATATGACTAAGGAGATTACATGTATCTTTCTCATTTATGACATTAGGTATGAATAAAAATGTCTCAAGAAAAATACCAAAATGATAAAAAAACATATATCTAGAACAATAAAAGTATATATTAAATTAAATAGAGCAAATTGAGGTGAGTTTCGTGACGTAAATTTGCACCCATTGGACTGCATTAGAAATTATTATGAATCCCCAAAATAATTAAAATTATGCAACATACTACAATTTAAAAAATATAAAAGTGAAGCAAGAGTAGAATTACAATTTAATAGAAATATAACAAAATCTAACCTAAAAATATTAACAAATATGATAAATTGATATCTAAGGGTACATTCAAAAACACTAAGGAGATCAAGTGTTCTCAATAATCAATTTAGATATTAATCAAAAATCTTGCAAAACCTCTTATAATCTTTGAAAACAAAATATTTAAAAATAAAAATTGATTATAAGGAGAAAACCTCATGAAACAAGATGAACGATGCTTGTATCATTTCCATTGTACCATTTAAAGAATTAAGGAAAATTAGAAAATTAAATTATCATAAAAAATTATAATTTGATCTTTTAGAGTTAAATTAATATATATTTAAGAAAAAATAGACCAAATTAAAGCAATGTAATTTGATCAAATCAAAGCAATTTAAAGGTTATAGGATAACAAAAAAAAAAGTGCTTCATAGCAATATGACAAAATTAAAGTGAAAAATTTGAATAAACGAAAAAACATTATTTTAGAAAGTTTTGTTCCAATAAACTAAGTAGGTTGACTGTATCATATTTGATCATCAAATCTAGTGGAAATCAATATGTCTCTTAATGTATGCAAAAGCCCAAGACAATAAAAAGTCTAAGAATATATAATTGAATATTTAATTCGATCAAGTCTTCATGACAAGCTTGATTATGCTTGTTTCCTCCCAATCAAACCTTGTTTAAAATTTTGAAGAATTTCAAATTTAAGTTAACCTAAATAACTATAATTTAGTATTTTAGTATGTGATAAACATATTTCAGAGCCAAATTGAGAAAAAATAAATACATAAAATGTTCAAATCATTGAACTTTTTTTAATGACCAATACAAAATTAAATATTCAATTTTGTAAAATATCCTCATTCAACAAATTAGTTACAAAGTGAAATCACTTTTGGAGCATGCCAAAAATTAAAAAAATGAATTATTTATAAAACCTCAAAATAAAAAATATTATTTAATAGAGATAATCAAGGCAAGTCGGACAAATTATTTGGAATTAACAAATCAAATAAACATAAATTTAAAAAATTATTTTTAATATTTTTTAAATATATATTAATGTCAAATAACTCAAGTTGTAAAATATTGCATGAATAATATTCATATTAAATGACTAAAAATTTATAGATAACATTTAAATTACATAGAGCCCATCTAGTCTGCTCAACATGGATTTTATCTAAATCAGACCTCATTTGTAAGTACTAGGAATTACAAAAATAAAAAAATTAAATAAATATAAATAAATATCAATTATTATTTAAATATTTATTAAATTTAATTAAATTAAAATTAAAAAAGTTGACATAATGCAATATAACATAAACGCAATTTTGTAATAATCAAATGATAAGGGAATACGGCATACGTAGTAATATAACAAAATTGAAATGAAACTCTTTTATGAAAGGGACAAATCATGTAACAAAGTTGCATTATATGGTACTTAGATGATCGATTGTAATAAAAAAAATCATCAAATGCTCTACAAACTAAAATCTCTCATCAACTTTACCCAAATAATAAAAAAATAAAATATTTAACAATATAAATATAAATATTACATAACCTTAATTTATATTACATAACCTTAATTTATCTTATTTCAAAATTAATAAAGGTTTATTTAATATTGAAATAATAAATTATCATTATTTATTCTTATAAACTTTGGAAATTAGTAGAAACTCCAAATAAAGTTTGATGGTGACTAAATATGCATGATTGGACTCAACTCGATGAGCTTTATTTGTTGGATTATTTTTTCATAAAAATAAATTTTTCACTTTCTAAGGTTTTGGTATGCCTCAAAAGGCTTTTCAATTTCTACATCATTTTTCAAACAAAAATTGCAATTGATCACTATTACATCTTTGGATATAAATTACTAATAAAATGTATCTCTTATCTTTATATTTTCTTGACTTTTTGTCTTAGTACAAGCCCTAATTGTCCTCTAACCATTATACAACATGATTTTGATAGATTAAATTGTTTGAAATAGTAAATTTTTATTATTAAAGCTTACTTAATTTTTTAATTCATAGTAATTCTAAAAAATGAGTATATTGTCAAGTTCGATCTTAAAAGTTCACTTGACTATCTTTTGATGGAGCCCTATACAATGATCTTACAAGTTTCAACTTTATGGAGAAATTCATAATAAAGATTAAAAATGTACTTGATAGCACATAAAGTTTTAATAAAGTGCTCAGATAGGAAATTATAATCTCATATAATCATTTTAACAATGGACATCAACGACTAGGTATTGAACAAGTGCATAAATTATGGCAAAGTTCTACATATGCTTAATACGAATGATGTCCAATAGTTACACGTTTAAGATACGTAGAAGACATTATAAATTTCTATAGAGGTGACCTGAAAGCCATGCCTAATTTACATACACTACTTAATAAATTATGAGAAACATTAGGTGCCCAAATTACTCATAAGTAAATTAGGTTGTTTCTCAAAAGAGAAGAGGAAAGATTACACATTAAATATGTGCTTAATTTTCACTTGTCTAAGAGAGAAAAGATTAGCCATGCACTGAATAGAAATTATTTTGACGTCAAAAAGTTATATGACATTTTGATTTGATTCTAAAAAAATTAAAATAGAAACTACTATTAAATAACTCAGTTTGGTCTAATACTTAAAAAATAACTATGTTGGTGTAAAAAGAGAAATAAATTAGATTCTTTAAAGAGAATAGAAAGTATAAAAGAGTTTGTTTCCAAACATAGTTAACTATGCAAACTTATTCGCAAATCATGGAAAATGACATAGAAGGATAAATGTCTTGTGTGAATCACGTTGCTTATGTGAATTATACTAAATTTCTCCTTAAATTTCTTAAAAAATTAGGAAATTTTATCTTTTTTCCAGCCACTAAAAGTCCCTTTTACACAAATTAGGATTAATTTCATCATCTAGTTGCCAATTCTAAGAAGGCAAAAATAGTACATCTTACTTTTGCTATTCTTCTCAAAGATTAATAGAAAAATGAAAAAAATAAAATTGTACTATTAAAGAATTGGTGGAAAAAAGGAGACAACCACTTCACTAAAAGAGAAGTCATTATAATTTAATCGTTCGCTGTATGTTGGACCATATGGAAAGCATAGAATTTGAAAGGGAGTGAAGAACATAGTAAATTTGTAATGATAACCATTAATAATATCATGACTAACACCTCATCTTTAATTTTGTTTCACTCATAACTTTAGGAGGACCCACTCTTGGTTCAACTCAAATTAGTACCACTCCATTCCTTGATGAAGTACAACAGCTACAAAGTGAAAACTAGATCCCTTTACCAACCCAAAGAATGAAGGTAAATATACTTGGTGATATGAATTGAAAGGTGGAATATGCTAGTTGTAGGGACATTATCCATTACAATAATGAGAAAATTTTGGAATCATTATATTATGTAACCAACAAGGAATCACAATCACAATAACTTTGAGTACCTTTGATTTTTGGACTACAAAAATGTTAACTTCATCATGGTTTTTTTAAATTGAAATGTGATGCTCAAAATGACAAAATGTTGGTGGAAGATATCATGAAATATTTCTAACATTTTATAGAAAATTAAGCACAAAATAAATTCTCTTATTATTCATTGGAGTAATATTCACAAAGAGGACATCAAAGTGACTCAGCAATGCAAAAAATGCTAGCATAGTTAACTTAATCAACAATCTATAATTCAATGCAATAGTCTGAGTTATGTATGGCTACATTTGAAATGGACGTTGATCAAATTCCATACATTCCTTATTACTATACTTTTTCCATTACAAAATGCTACTTATCAATTAGCTAGATAATGTGACAAGGAGAAATACACAAATCCTTTGCACAACAATAACTTCAATTATCCTAATTTGAATATTATTTTAGATTTACTTAATGTTTAGATAAAAAATTATTATTACACATGCTTATTTAATTTGTTGATTGATAGTCATTCTAAATGTAGCCAGGTTAGCCTCTCTCAAATTATGGTGAAGTAATCATAGTTGGACTCAACTCAAAAAGCTCTATTCAATTAAATTTTCATTTTACTTTTTAAAATATTTTCTTTTCTAGGGATTGGCAAGCTTTATGACACATTTCAATTCATACATGAATTGTTGATCCAATATGTCAACCTCCATCTCCAAAATGTCATGGATTGTAACTTTCTTACATAATTTGTCTCGTTTTTTCGAATTATTTGCTTTGATTTTTTAAATTGCTATGTGACTCTAACTCTTCTCTCGTGTAACCATGTACATCACTTTGATTTCACTAGATTACATTGCTTTACATTATCTCACTCGAGCTTAATTTATTTCTTAAATATTTAAAAAATAATTTATTTTAGTTTAGGCTGCCTTATTAAAACTTAATTTGCTATCTTATTTCTCAATTGATGTTTGATTGAGGTAAAACTTAATTTGCTAGACTTGTCTTGATGAGCTAATTCTAATTAAAATATCATTTTTTTAATATTTTCAAATATTTTAATTTATGGATTTGTAAGGTTTTTTAGGAAATTTTAATTGATTGCTATATTGATGAAAAATGATGTTATAATTGATTTTCTCATTTTCAAAGATTGCAACTTTATTAAGTAATTTATGTTATTTCTCTAAATATTAGGCTTTATTTTGATTATTTTATAACAAAACTCTAGTTTTGCTCTAGTGTGACCTCACATTCTTTAATTTAGTTATGTTGTATTTCTTCAATTTAAACAAATTTAACTTCATTATATATTCACTTATTATTTAAAGATTATTATTATTTAAAACTTTTTATTTGATAATTCATTGAAGTTCTAAATGATGTTCGATTAAACGAAACGAACATTGTCAGACTCAACTAAAAAGTTCAATCGATTAAAATACAAATTTAAATTTTTTTAAGAATATTATATACTAAAAATTTGGAATTCATTATAAGGTTTTTTAATTTTTGCGTAATTTGATAACTAGGGTTGTGACAATCAGTTTCCTTTGTCTTGGAATGAGCTTTCCAACATAATTTGCCTCATTTAAATTTTTTGCTTACATTTACATTTGTTATTATATAACTATAAATATTCTCTTTTATGACTTTTATATTTATTTTATCTTGTTATATCAGATTGCTATAATTTATATATTAAGTCTTTAAAATATATTTACTTTGTTTACTCATAATAATTACCAACAAAATCTTTTGGAGATGAAACAAACTTTATTGGAATTATCATAACTTGCTCAATCCTATTAGTTATTTAATTATATATTTTAAATATTTTTGTCTTCTTTTGGCTTGTTTTAGAAGACATTCTTAATCATACCTAATTTCATAATCGATGATGTTATGCTCAATCTACTTAGCACCTCATAATATTAGTACCCTATCAATTTATCTCATTTTTTAAAAACATTTTTTTAATTTAGTCATATTCCTATGTAACAATAAATATTTTATCATGTGACACTTATAAGTGATTAATTTTGATGTATACATTAGTTCAATTTTAATCATATTAATTTTAATATATATTCACTTAATATTAATCTAATATTTTATTATTATTTCAGCTTATTTATTTTGCTATCTTATAGTAATTCTAAAATCAAATGAAACGAGATGAAAGAATGTTCGTTGGTTTTTTCATATACGAGCTCTACGCAAAAAAATATTAATTTTTATGTTTCGAAATATTTTATTTAATATAATTCGATAATTTATTTAGGTATTTCAATTCATACAAGATTTTTTGATAAAAAAGGTTGCGTTTTATCTCGTTTGTATCTTAAAATTAACTTTCTCATAAAACTAATACCATTTCTCTAGAACTTTTTATTTGATTTGGTTACAATGCTATGAAACTCTAATTCTCCACTCATGTGACCTTAACATCATTTGATTTGTATTCATCACATTAATTCAATTTATCTCTTTTCAACTTTAACATATATTTAATTGATATTTAAAATAATAAATTTATTATTGTTAATGTTTATTTACTTTAATAATTTATTAACATGTAAGTTCTAATGAGAACTAATCAAAAAGAAAGAAGCGTTGTTGGTATCACCTTTCCAAACTTACTGGAATATTTTCTTCTTTATATTTTTAAATTTTTTTCCTATGATGTTGGCATATTTTATGAGATATTTCCAACTGTACTGGATTACACTATCCAAGAAGATACCCTTGATTTCTTTAGTATCTTACTATTAATTTTTTCTGAATAGTTTATCTGATTTGACTTCTTGCAACTTTAAATATGTTTATTTAGTTTAAAAATAATATTGTTTTATTCATTATACTTATTTATATTTGTAATTTTCTATAATCCAAATGATGTTTGGTTGAGAAGAAAAAATACCATGGGACTCATCTCAATGAGCCCCACATAATAAATAAAATTTTCACATTTTTTTAAATTTTTTTAATGATTTGGCACTTTATTTGAATCATTTCGATTTGTAATTATTTTTTGGAATGAGTTTTTTCATTAGATTTTATTTGTATATTGGAATGCAGCTTTCTTGTATAACATATCTTACTTCGTCAATTTTTTTGCCTTAATTTTATTATATTACTATTAAATTATAAATCACCATTCATGTGACTTTTACATATCTTTGTTTTGATGATATAATATTGCATCATTTTACCTAATTTAAATATATACTTTCTTAACATTAGAACACTTTATCATTATTTATATTAATTTAAGTAATTAATTTGTAGAATTTTTAAAGAGACCTAATCAAGATGAAACAAATGTCATTGTATTGTTCTCTATAGGCTCTATCAAAGTAAACATTGATTTTTAAATTTTTTTAAAAATCTTATTTTCCATTGTTTTAGAAAGCTTTGTGAGAAATTTTAATGCAAAAATTATTTCATGATTGTGGATTTTATACTAGGTCTCCTTTATGTTATGGCAAGCACCTTTCTATGTAATTTATCTAATTTCTGTAAATGTTTTGTTCAATTTGGTCAAACTACTATCAAATTCAAAGTCATCTCTTCTATGAAACTTGCATTGCTTTGATTTGATTATTTTTTATAATTTTATTTCAACTTTAATATATGTTTGCTTGATATTAAAATATTGATTTTTTTAAAGCTTAAAACTTTTTTAATTCATTGTAAATGCAAAGATGTTCGATCAAGGCGAAAGAAACATGATTGAATGTATCTTTTTGAATCTATTTAATTAAATAATTTTTTTATATTTTTACATATTTTATTTTTTGGGGTTTTTAAATTTTTTATAAGACATTTCTATTTGTACTTGATTTATTGATTCAATAATTAGTACTCAATCTCATTGGTATCTTGGAATACAACTTTTTGAAAAAATTTATCCTATTTCTTCAAGTTGCTTCTTTGATTTATTTACATTTTTACATTACTCTTATTCATTTCTCATGACACCTTAATAATGCTTTGATTTTTTTATACTACATAAATTTTATTTATCTCATTTCAAATTAAATATGTATCTAAATAAAATTAAAATTAATAATTTACTATTATTTATGCTTATTTTTTTTGAAAATTTGTAATAATTTTGAAGAGGTCTGATTAAGTCAAGATAACCTGTATTAGACTCATCTTGATGAGCACTATCTAACTAGACTTTTATGTGCATTTTTTAATTTCTTTTTGTTCTTTGTTTTGAAAACTCGTGAAATATTTTAATTCATGTTTGATGTGATAATTGATTCATACCTATTGAATGACCATTATAATGCTTGGTTTAGTATAAATTACATCATTTTTTCTCTTTTCTACTATAATATATATTTGATAAGTATTTAAAAATAAATTATTTGATATCATTCAAAATGAAGTGCATTCATTATGATTAAAATGTCATCGAACCTGTCTTGACAAGCTCTATTAAATTAAATAATTGTTATTGTAATTTTAAATATTTTTCATTTCAAGGTTTTGCCATATCTTTAAAGTCATTTTGATTCATATCTTATTTGATGGTCAAGCATGACACATTATATCACCTCAATATATTAAAATACAACTTTTTCATATAATTTATCTCATTTCTTGAAATTTTATCTTTAATTTACTTATATTCTTATGTAACTCTAAATCGCCTCTCGAGTGACATTTATATTGCTTTCATTTTGTTACAATACATTGTTTCAATTTACCTTATTTCCACTTTAATAGATGTTTAATAACTATTTAAATATTAATTTAACATTATATATCCTTAGTTATTTGAATAATTTGGGATAATCAAATTTTTTTCTTAATTTAGATAAAGCAAACATCATTAGACTCATCTTAGTAAGGTCCATCTAGTTAAATAACCATTTAAATCTTTTTAGATATTTTATTATCTCAAACTTTTAAATACTTTACGAGGTTTTTTGAATCATACTTTACTTGAAAATCGATAATGCTAAACTCTATGACCTTAGACGCTTTGAACGTAATGCTCTTGTGCAATTTATGTCACCTCTTCAAATTTTTTAAATTCATTTTCTTATGTTATCATGTAACTCTATATCTCTTATCATATGACCATTATATTTCTTAGATTTAGTTATATTACGTTGTTTTAATTTAACTTATTTTTATATTTAATATATGTTTATTTCACATTAAATATAAGTAATTATTATTTATTCTTATTTTATTTTTTAATTAGTACCTATTTTGAAAGATTTCTAATTAAGATGAAAGAAACATCATTAGACATTCTCTTCAATCTCTACCTAATTAATTATTTTTTTTATTCTTAAGAATTTATTTCCTTAGGTTTGTTAAGGCTTTACATGGTATTTTGATTCAAACTTGAATTGGTCATCAAGGATGTCACGTTTGTTCTCCTTAGTATCTAGAAGTGAATTTTTCCCACACAATTAATCTTATTTTAACAAATTATTTTCTTTTATTTGCTTACATTATAATGTTACTCTATATCCACTTTTATACAAGCTTTAAATAACTATGATTTCGTTTTATAATTTTCTTAATTTATTGCATTTCATATCTAATATTTATTAACTCAATGTTAAAAATTATACTTTGCTATTATTTACTTTTATTTTGTTTTGCAAATTAAGTAGTGATATGAAACAAATGACATTATACTTGCCTGGATGAGCTTTATCCAATAAGTATTCATCATTATTTTTTTTAAATATCTTCTTTTAAATATTTTTTCATATTTTATGAGAAATTTTGAATCATGTGAGATGTTACCATCGTGAACGTTACACACAATCATCTTAGTAACTTGGAATACAACATTCCCATTCAGCTTTTCTCTTCTTTCAAAGTTTATATTATCATAAAACTCTAATTTTCCTTTGAAGTGACCATAACATCTTTATTATTTTGATTTATTATATTACCATAATTTAATTATTTTAACTATAATAAATATTTACAAAATATGAAAATAAGGTTTTATAATTAATTAAGTTTGTTAAGCTTAGTATTTCCCAATAATTCTAAACAAAGTTCAATCTAAAAAAACAGGATATCATATATCTATCTCTATAGGCTCTATCTAATTAAATATTAGTTTATTCGTTTTGAATATTTTATATTTAAGAGTTTTTGTTTGTTTTATAAGATATTTTGATTCATACTTTATTTGACAATGGATGATGTTATGTTTTATCTCACTAATATCTTTGAATGCAAACTTCATGCACAATATTTGTTTCAAATATTTTGCTATGATTTTGTTATATTAAATAATAACCTAAATTTTGCTCTTGTGTCCTTTATATCTCTCTGATTTGGATAAATTACATTACTTTAATTTATTTCATTTCATTTTTTTATATATTTTACTCAGATTAAAATAATTCTTTTTTTGTCATCTTTATTAAATTACATTTGTAATTGTTAATAATTTCAATTGACATGAAATGAACATGAAACAAACATCATTTTACTTATGTTGGCTAGCTTAACTAATTTAAATATTCATTTTTATATATTTTTTTTATATTTTATTTTTAAGAGTTTTCCCTTTTTACAAGAATATTGATTGCATATGATTTTATGATAGTGGAGATTATGAACGATCTCCTTAAAAACATGGGATGCAACTTTTGCTTAAAATTTTTGTAAATTATTAAAATGTTTCACTTTGATTTGACTACTATAATACTTTGTAACTCTTACACTTCTCTAGTTTGGCTCTTATATCACTTTGATTTAGTTATATTACATTGCTTGAATTTATCTTATTTTTGCTTTAGTTTATAGTTTTTTGTAATTAATACAATAATTCTTTTAGTATTAGAGCTTGTATCCTTTGGTTATTTGCAATAATTTTAAATGATGTCGGATCGAGATGAAGCAAATCTTTTGGGCTAATCTTAAAGGGTCACATCAAATTATTTTTTTTTCATATTTTTTAATTTTTAACATTTAGAAACTATGTATGATTTATGAGTCACTATGATTTAAACATAATTTGATGATCAAGGATATGCACTTGACCTTTTTAATGTGGTAGAATGAAAATTTCCAATGACTTCATTTTTTCATGGTTTTGTTCATTGATTTGATTTTATTACTATGAAAATCTAGTTCTCCTTGTGTGTAACATTTGCATTACTTCGAAATGTCTAAATTAAATTATTTCAATTTATCTAATTTTAGATTTAATATATATTTACTTATTATTAATTATTATTATTTATCATTATCTACTAAGAAGATCAAGCTTATGTCCTTGATCATCACATTGTATTACAATTCAAAATATTTCAAAAATCATGCACAACTCCAGATAATAAAATATTTAAATACTAAAAATGAATACTTATTTAGATAGAACTAATTAAGAAGAGTTCAATGTTATTTCTTTCATCTCAATATAGCCACACTTTAAATTACTTCAATTTTATACTATAAATAAATGAAAATAATAATAAATTATAATTCCAATATTAATTGAACTAATATTAGAGCAAACATGGGATAACGTTAAATTAAATAATATTACCAAAGCAAATCGATGAAAACATCTCATGACAAGAAACTTAGAGTTTCATTATAACATTACCAAATAAAAGTTAAAATGCATAAAAATGAGATATATTTTATGTGAAAGTTTCATTCAATGATATTTAGAAGATCAAGTGTAATATCATCAATCATTACATCAGGTTTTATTCAAAATATCTCTTAAGGCACGAAAAAAATAAGAAAATAAAAAACAATAAATTATTTTTTAATATTAAGTAAATATAAAAGCTAAAGGTGAAATAAGCTAAATTAAAGCAATATAAATAAATAAATCAAAGATAAATAAAGGTCACACAAGAGGGGAATCAGATTTTCATGGTAATATAACCAAATTACAGTGAAAATTTAAAGAAATGTGACAAATTATATATGAAATTTTTATTCCAAGGTTCTAAAAAAAGTAGGTGTAACTTCATCATTATCCAAACATGATAAAAATTGAATTGTCTCATAAAACATGCCTAAGACAACTCAAGTTTAATATTTAATTGGACAAAGCTACTCAAGATAAGTCTAACAAAATCTATTTCATCTCTATTGAATAGAAGTCTAGAATTATTAGTAATTACAAACTCCAATAAGTGTAACAAATAATAAATTATTGCTTTAATATTACGAAAAATATATAATAAAAAAGAGATAAATTAAAAAATTAACGTTTTCAAAAGAAAAAAGTTATAGGATTTAGATAAATTGTACTAGAAAATTGTAATAAAAAATGTTAAAGTGATCGAGTAGGATATACTTGATTATCAATTTAAGTATACATCAAAATTCCTTATGAAGAAAACAAAAATTAAAGAAAATTAATATTTAAAATATATTAAAAAAAGAATATTTAATTAAGTAGAGCTCATTAACATGATTACATTGACATTTATTTTAGATTGAATAATCATATTTTAAGAAATCAAGATTTAATGAATTGATAAATTTCAAGAGAAAGCAACATTCTAAGATTCAAAAGGGATGAAACATCCTCTATCACAAAAACTTAAATACAGATATAAATGTTTTGTTAGGGTCACGAAATCATTGAAAATAAAATATTTAAAATTTTAAAAAATTATTGAATATTTAATTTATTAAGACTCATTAAGTTAAATGCAATGATATTTGTACCATTTCGATGACCCCTCTATTAGAATACCATTAATTACTAACGTAAATAAAAGCAAATAAAAAATTTACTATTTTACGATTAAATAAAATTTAATTAAGGGTGAAATGAGAAAATTGAAGAAATATAATATGAAAACTTTAATGCAATTTAAACATCAAAAGAGAGGAGATTTAGAGTTACCTAATATTATATCTAAATAAAGGAGATTATTGAAGAAGTGAGAAAAATTACATAAGAAATCGAGATCCCAAATTACTAATGAGATCCATTGTAACATTCCTTACCATCAAAAGTGGTACGAGTCAAGGTTGGACCAATGACTTATATTTTGTCTAAACAAAAGTTCGATTGCAATTACTATGAATTATCATATTAAATAAGTAATAATAATAGTAAATTATTTCTTAGTATTAAGGAAATAAATATTAATATGCAAGAAAGATAATTTGAAAATTTTAAATTTAAGAAAACTGAAGTGAGATAAAATTTACATAACAACACAATTAAACTTAAATTATAATATAACCAAATAAAACTAAAAAATAAGAAAATGTAATAAATTCATCAAAATGTTGCATTCAAAGACATTGAAGATAGAAAATGTAAAATTGTCCATTACCAAATTAAGAATGGATTTACTACGAATTACCAAAAGTAACTAAACCAAAGTAATAATAAATTATAATTTTACTATTGTATAAATATCTATTAAAGGTAATGTTAGATAAATACATAATATAAGCAAACCAAAGTGAATTAATGGTCACACAAGAGAAGATTTATTGTTACAAAATAATAAAAAGCCAAAACAAATTTAACATTTTGAAGAAATAAGAAAAAAATAAAGTTTTATTCCAAGATACTAAAAAGATTCGGTGTAACCTCTTTGATAGTCAAGTTAGGCATGTTTCACAATGTTTCATAAAACATGCTAAAATATTATAAAATAATAGAACTAAAAAAATATAAAAATAAATATTTAATTGGATAAAGCTTATTAAGGTGATTTTAAAGATATTTATTTCATCAACATAAGAACAGATAATAATAAATCTTTATTTTAGTAACAAGTAAACATATATTCAAGACAAAATTTGATAACATGAAACATTGTAATATATCCAAATCTAAATATTGTAAAAGGCACATAGGATGAGATTTAAAAAGTATGGAAATTGTTGCAATCTACATTGGTAACAAGATTAAGTGAAAAATATCTGATCATAAAATTACATACAAATCAAAATAACTTTTAAAGTGGGAAAAATTGTAAATTCTAAAGTTTTAAAATTATTCAAATAAATATTTAGTTATATAGAACTAATGGTGATGTGTCCAAAGAGTTTTGTTTCGTATAGTTTAGACATCGTTTCAATTTACTAACAATTACCAAATTAAATAGTCATAAATAATAGGAAATTATTTTTTTTAATATTAAGCAAATATGTTTTCATTATAAAATTTTACAAATTAAAGAAATATAATACAACAAAATCAAAGAAAAGTAAAGCTGAAATAAGAGAAGATTTAGAGTCATATAGTAACTTATTTAAATCTAAGGGAAAAACTTGAAGAAATTTTATTAAATATTTGGGAAATGAGAAACCTCTTTGATTACTAAATCAAGTGAAAAAGTCAAATTCATTATAAAGCAATCATATGCCATAGAACATGAGCAATTTAAAAATATAAAAAAATATCTATTGGATGGAGATTATCTAAAGGAGTCTGATGACATGTATTTAGTTTATCCTAGTTCTTCAAAAGTTCTACTTTGTTTTGATTTTATTATTGTGAGACTCTATTTCATTTCTCTTCTAAATTTTACTTTACTATGATTTTGTTAGATTACATTACCTTAATTTATCTCATTTAAGTTTTAATTCATAAATTAATACTATCAAAAAAATGATTTGTTATTATTTATGCTTATCTTAATTTACAATTCCTAAAATTTCAAAATAAGGTCTAACAAAGACAAAACAAATGTTAAGAACAATCTCAATGAAATCTGTTCCATTAATTATTGAAGTAATATATTTTTTAAATATTTTAGTTTTCAAGATTTTTGTATGCCTTAAAGACATTTCAACTCTTACTATATTTAATAATCAAACATGTTACACTCTATCACCTTTTAACCTTTGAATGCAACTTTTCCAATAATTTACCTCATTTCTTTGAATTATTTTCTTTGATTTGGATGTGTTACCATTTAACTCTAATTCTTTTTTTTTGTGAGTCCCTTAATTTGCCTTTATTTGGTTAAATTATATTACATTAATTTATCTTATTTTCTTTTTTGATACATATTAATAAAGTATTAAAATAATAATTCATTATTATGTTTGTTTTTTACCATGATAATTCATAGTAATTCTATATGAGGTCCAATCAATGGGAAAAAATGTTCAATATACTCAAGTCAAAAAGCTCTAATAAATTGAATATTTAATTTTGTGTTTTTAAATTATTTTTTCCAAGGTTTTGGCTTGCATTATTAGATATTCAAATTTGCAAAATACAAAAATTAAGGATATTATGTTTGATCTGCTTAGTATCTTGGAAATTAACTTTTCTATTCAATTAATCTCGTTCAAATTTTTTGGTCATTTTACAACATAACTATAAATCTCTACTCTTATTACCATTACATTTCTTTAGTTTGGTTGTATTACAATTCAATTATTTATTTAATTTTAGTTCAAATATATTTTTCCTTAATATTAAAATGAGGTCTGATATAGATGAGTGAAATGTCATTAAACTCATCTCGATGAGCACTCAATAATGAAATATACATTTTAATCTTTTAAAATATTTTTTCTCTAAGATTTTGGCACAATTTTTGAGATTTTTTTATTTTTACCTAAGTTTATAATTAATGATGTTGTTGCCAATTTCTTTTACAACCTTCTAATGATGCTTTTCATTACAATTTATCAGTTTTCTTCAAACATTTCACTTTAATTTCATTATATTTCTATCAATTCTAATTCTACTCTTGTGTGACCTTTGCATTCCTTATTTAGTAAATAATTAAATAATATTAAAAAAAACATTTTATTTATTTTTTAATTAAACCTTTTAATTAGTATCAATTTTAATAAGGAATGTTAATGATTAATCAAACATTGCTGGACTCAACTCGACCAGCTCTATGTAGCTAAATGTTCATTTTTATAGTTTTAAATAATTATTTTTCTATATTTTAGGAATCATTATGAAAAATGTTTATTCGTGCTTTATTTGATAATTAAAGATGTTATAATTGATATCCTTAGAATTTTGTAATGTATCTTTTCTTTTAAATTTTTAATTTTTCAAATTCTTTTCTTTGGCTTGGTTAAATTACTATCCAACTTAAATTCTACTCTTTTGTTAAATTTAAATCACATTGATTTTATCATATTACATTGCTTTAATTTATCTTATTTCAATTATAATCTATATTTCCTTGACAATATAATAAAACTGTATTATTAGTTATTCTGATTTACTTTAGTAATTGGTTATAATTCAAAACTTTATCACATTCCTAGCTAATAAATATTTATTTGGTTATTCAATAAAACTTTATTATTGGTTATATTTATTTGTTCCTTATTTAGTAATCAAGGATGTTACACAAAATATCCTCATTATCTTTTAATCAAACTTTCTTATAAAAGTTTCTCTCTTTGAAATCTTTTACTTTCATTTACTTATGTTACTATGAAACACTAATTCTTCTTTCATGTAAACATTGCTTCGTTTTGATTTTATTATAGCATATTGCAACAATTAGTCTTGTTTTGGCTTTGTCAGATATTTATTAAATCTAAAATTAATAGTTCATTATTATTTATGATTCTTTTATATTGTAATTCCAAGTAATTCCAAATGAGGTTTTAATCAATTTAAGACAAACATCATTTGACTTGTCTTGACAAGCTAAATATTAAAAAATTAGTTTTATATTTTGAAATATCCTTTTTAGGGTTTTCGCATGACATACCTGGTATTTTGATTTAAACCTAAATTGAAGAGAAAAGGAGTCATATTAGATATGTCTAGTATTCGAAAATGTAGCTTTTAATATAATACTTCTTACATCTTTAAACTTTTCATATTGATTTTGTTTTATTCACTCCAATTCTCTTATAGTGTGACATTTATGTTGCATTGATTAGTTTATATTAGTTCTCTTTAATTTTGTACAATTTTTATTAAATATATGTTTGTTTAGCTTTGAAAAATAGTTTTTTCTACTTATTTATTATAATAATTTGCAATAATTCTAAACATAGTTCGATTAAGATTAAATAAATGTAATCAAACTTCTCGATGAACTTAAAGTTTGTTATTATTTTCTCATAATTAATTTTGTAAATTGTAGTGATTCTAAATAAGGTTCGAACAAAAAAAAGCATCACTGGACTTATCTAGAATAGTGACCTAAATAACAAATCATTTCTATATTTTTCTTAAAGATTTTATGTTCTAAACTTTTGACACATTTTATGAGATATTTTGATTCATTCAAAATTTGATAATCAAGAATGTTACACTCAATTTTCTTAGTATCGTTTAGCATAGCTTTCTGATACATTTTACATAATTTCACCAAATCTTTAACTTTGATTTTATTATGTTGCTATGAAATTCTAATTCTTCTTTTATGTCATCTTTACATACCATTGATTTGGTTATATTTTTTTAAAATTCAATTTATCTTATTTTAAATTTAATATATATTTTCATTTTAATAAAATAATAATTTATTATTATTTATGGTTATTTCTTTTTGTATTTCATAATAATTTAAAATGAGATTTAATTGAGACAAAAATATTATCATTTACTCTTCTTCATGATCTCTTTGAAATTAAATATTTGTTTTAATATCTATAAATACTTTTAGATTCAACTTTTTCACAAATTTTATGAGATATTTTTAGCTGTACTCGATTTGACAATCAAGGATATAACACATGGCATTTATATTGTCTTTAAAAGCATCTTTCCCATATATATATATATCTCATTTGCTCAAAAGTTTTTCTTTGATTTTGTTATATTAATGTGAAACTTGTAATCTCAAATTATGTGACATTTTTATCAATTTGATTTATTTATATTACTTTACTTTAATTAATTTTATTTTAGCTTTATTACATATTCATTTAATATTAAAATAAAAATGTATTATTTATGTTTAATATCTTTGGTAATTCATAGTAATATCCGATAAACTCTGATCAAGATGAAATAAATATTATTGGACTTATCTAGATGAGCTTTATCTAGTTAATTTTTTTTTACATTTTTGTATATTTCAATTTCTATTATATTTTCATGGATCACAAGGCATTTGATTCATTCCATTTGTAATAATCAAGGATGTTACATTTGATCTTCTTAATATTTTTAAGTGCATCTTTTCCATAAAATTTATCTATTTAATTGATGTATTCATTTTGAATTTGGTCATATTGATATGTAACTCTAATTCTTCTCTTTTTTTATTTGGTTACATTATTATCACATAATTTATCATTTTTTATATTTTGATATATGTTCTTAACATTAAGAAAATAATTTTTTAATTTTTTAAATTTTATTTGTTTTTATAATTTATAATATGTTCAAATGAGATTTGGTAAGGTGAAACAAATCTCATTATTCTACCATGGAAAACCTCTATCAGATGAAATGCACATCTTTATTTGCTTACTTATTTTAACATGTAAAGCTTTTGTATGTTGTGCAAGATATTTTGATTTAAACTAGATTTGACTATCAATGATCTTACACTTGATCTCCCTAGTATCTTAGATTGCAACTTTCCATGATAGTTTACCTCATTTTCTTAAGCTTTCTACTTCGATTTTATTATATTATTATGTAACTCCAAATCTCCTATTATGCTACCTGTATGTTGCTCTCAATTTGCTATTTGACATTGTTACAATTTGTCTTATTTCAAGTTCAATAAATATTTATTTAATATTTAAAAATTATTATTATCTATTATTATTTTTATTTATAATTCTTAGTAATTTTAAAGATGGTCTAATTGAGATGAAGAAATGTCATTTAACACATCTCAATGAGCTCTTCCTATTAAATACTTATTTTTAAATTTTTTAAATATTTTATTTTCATTGATTTTAATAGTTTATTACAAAAAATAATAGTTTATTACTATTTGGACTCATTACATTGAGTTCTATCTATTTAAATGTTCTTGTTTATATTTCTAAGTATTTGTTTTATAATTTGTGAGCTACTTAGAAGACATTTTGATTGACACCAAATTTGATGATCGAGGGAATTACATTTGATCACCATAGTACCTTTGAAAGAACCTTTCTAAATAATTTAAGCTATTTCATAAAATGTTTTTCCTTTGATTTTTTATGTTACAATGCAGCCCTTAATTAATATTTAATAACCTTATAATCACATTGATTAGCATATACTATATTGCTTAAATCTATATGATTCCAATTTTAACGTATATCTACTAAAAATTAAAAAATATTTTTTTTATTTTATATTCTTTTACTTTGGTAATTTGCTGTAATTCCCATAAGATCTAATCAAAATGAAATAAAAAAACTAGACTGCCTTCATTGCTAATGAAATATTCAACTTTTTATCTTTGAAAATTTTATTTTTATAGTATTAGAAAACTTTATGATGCCTTTTAACTCACACATAATATGTTGATCGAGAATGTCATAAGTTAATATCTTGGAATGCAACTTTGTTATAAAAATTATCTCATTTCATTAATTATTTTGCATTGATTTTTTTATCGTCTCATTTCAGTTTTAACATACACTTATTTTGGTAATTTGTACAAATTCCATAGAAAGCTTGATCGAGACGAAATAAGTGTTAGTGTAAAATTTTTTATTTTTATATTTTTAAATTTGCTTTATTATTTTATCACACAATAAAAGTTATGCCGATTCTTCCATAATTTTATGGTCAAAGATACTACAATTGATCTCTTTAGTACCTTGAAATTGACATGCCCACATAATTACAAAACATTAAACAAATTGTTTCCTTTGTTTTTTTTATATTGCAATGTAAATAAAAATCTACTTTCGTGTCACTATTACACCAAATCTATGTGGTTTTCTAGTGTTGCTTTAATTTGTCTTATTTGGTTCTTAATATATATAAAATTTTAAAAAATAATAACTTATTATTATCTATACTTATTATTTTGGTAATTTGTAGTAATTTTAAATGAGGGCTGATGAGGTGGAATAAATGTTATTGTTCACCTTTAGAGAAACCTTATTTAGTCAAAAATTTCATTTTTTATATTTTATAATGTTATATCTTTTTTAGTTTTGGTGTTTTTTATGAGATATTTTGGTACATAGTTTTTGACATTTGAAGAAGATACCTTTCATCTTTTTAATTTCTTAGAATACAATTATCATAGAAAATTTATTTTATTTCTCTAACTTTGTAGCAATCACTAGGCTATATTACTATATTATTCTACATCTCTTATCATGTGACCCCTTCATCACATTTATTAGTTATATTACATTGCTTCAATTTTTCTTATTTCAAGTTCAATATATATTTTCATGATATTAAAAAAATATTATTTTTGTTTACGCTTATTTACTCTATTAGTTAAATGTAATTATGAACAAGGTCTTGTTGAAGCAAAACAAATGTCTTGAACTCATCTAGACAAGCCTTTTCCAATTACTTATTCATTATTATAATTTTAAATAATTTTTCTAGGTTTTTGACATACTTTGTGTGATATTTTGTAGGATGTTATACTTGATCCTCTTAATATCTTGCCATGCCACTTTCTTATGAGTTTTGTCTCATTTCTTCAAAGTTTTTATGTCTATTTAGTTCTATCAATTTGTAACTCTAATTCTCACCTATTGTGTTATTTACATATCTTTTATTTCATTACATTATATTATTTTAGTTTAACTCATTTCAATGTTAGCATATGTTTGCTTAATGTTAATATATTAATTTATTATTATTTTTACTAGTCTTTTTTTGTAATATTAGTAATTGATAAATGAGGTATAACCAAATTAAAACAAACATCAACTCATGTCAATGATCATACATAATTAATTAGTCGTTTTTATTTTTCAAAATGTTATATTTTTCAATGTTTTGATATGCCTGATAAGATATTTTGATTCATACTTGATCTAATGAATGAGGATGTTGCTTCATTCACTTAAGTATCTTTAAATATTTTACTTTGTCATATTTTCATATTTCAAAATGTTATATTTTAAAAGGTTTTCATATGCTAGATAAGAAATTTTGATTTATACTTGATTTAATGAATGAGGATGTTGCTTCATTTGCTTAAGTATCTTTAAATATTTTACTTTGGCTTTTTTATGTAACCATGTAACCTTAACTTTCGAATAGCATGACCTCTTAATTACATTGATTTGGTAATATTTCATTATTTTATTTTATGTTATTTAATATTTAATATATATTTAATTAAAATTAAGAATATTTTTTATTATTTATGTCTATTTCTTTAGTAATAATCAATAATGTTAAACATGTTTTGATATAGTTGAAATGAATATCATGGACTTTTCTCAATGAGCTTTATTCAATTACATATATGTTTTTTGAATATTAAATTTTTTTATTTTTTAGAGTTTCAAAATGCTTTGCTAGATGTTTTTGTATGCACCTGATTTGATGATCAAGAATATTACACTCAATCTTCTTAATATCTTTGAATGAAACTTTCCCATACAAACTATACTATTTTTTAAAATTTTTTACTTTTAATTCATTACAATACAATAAAACTCTGTATTTTCTATTATTTAACCTTTGGGTAGTTATGATTTTTTTGTATTTCATTGCTTCAATTTATCTAATTTTAGTTTCCATAAAAATTTATATAAAAGTATCATTATTATTTATGTTTTACTATTTCAAAGTATTTCCAAAATAGGATCAATTAAGACAAAAGAAAAAGTGTCAAGCTCTTCAAAATGTTTTATAGTTGATTTGACAACTAAAGATGTCACACTCCATCTTTATAGTAATGTAGAATGTAAGTTTTTTGTATATTTTATCTCATTTCTTTAAATATTTTTCACTCATCTATTTTTTATTCTTTAGTCTTAACTGGCAAGTTTCTTTTATTTCTACCTTATTTGATTATTGAAGATTTTTTTCTTGAGGTCCTCGGTGCCTTAGAGTGCAACTTTTCTTTGTTATTTTTCTAATTTCTTTAAAGTTTTTATGGTCATTTGGTTTTGCTTATATGAAACTATAATTTCTTTCTCACGTGAGGTTTGCATTGCTTTGATTAAGAGATATTACATTGTTGCAATTTTAATCATTTTAGGTTCAAAGTATTATTATTTTAAATTAAAATAATAATTTATTATTATTTACTTTTAAAAACAAATATTGTTGGACTCATCTCGACATGTCTATTTAAATAAATATTCATTTATTTATGATTAAAAGTTTACTTTCTATTGTCTTTGCAAGCTTTAAGATATATTTTAATTTTTTTATTTTTGATGACTTAGGATGTCACACTCTTTATATTTAATATCTTATAAAATAACTTTCCAAATAATTTATATTAGCTTTTCAAACATTTCACCAGAATTATGTAATCCAAAAATGAAACTCAAAATCTCTTACTGTGTGACCATTACATTACATTCATTTAACGCATTGATTTGCTTCAATTTATCTCACTTAATCTTTAATATACACTTTCTACACATTAAAATAACTATTTATTGTTATTTATGCTTACTTATTTTATTAATTTCTTGTAATTCAAATCAATGTCTGATTGAGACGAAGAAAATGTTGTTACACTAATCTTGATTTTAATTATATCATTTTTATATTTTTTAGTACAATATTTTTTCTAATATTTTGACACACGTTATGAAGCATTTTGATTAGTACATGATTCAACAATTGAGAGTGTTACTCTTGAACTTCATGGTATACCAAAATAATGGTTTCATAAAATTTTTTTTTCTTCTCATCAAAAGTTTTATAATGATATTTTTATTTTTCTATGAAACTATAACTCCTCTCTTTTGTGACCTTGACATTGCCTTAATTTAGTTGTATTACTTTTTTAAAATTTTTCTCAAATTAGCCTTATTATATTTTTACAAAATATAAAATTAATAATTTTTTGTTATTTATGATTTTATAATTTGGTAATTCTTAAAAATTCTAAACAGTGCCTAATCAGGAAAAAATTAAATTTGTTGGCACGTCTTGATGAGCTATGTTTAACTAAACACTTATTTTTTTTAGTGTTTTAATTTTTAGGACTTTAGCATTCTTTGCAAGTCATTTAAATTGATACTTAATGTAGCGATTTAGGATCTCAAGGTTGATCTCCACAGTATATTGGAGGGAAACTTTCTAACAAATTTAATCTTGTTTCTTCATTTCCTATTTTTATTTTCTTCTATTGTTGTGTAACTCTAATTCTTATCTTATTTGGCCTTTAGATGACTTTGATTTTGTTATGTTTACACGTTTAACACATAATACATATTTACTTAATATTAAAAGGATATGTTTTTATTATTTATGCCTATTGACTTTGTGAATCTTAATAATCAAAAATAAGCTTCAATCTAAACAAATCAAATGTTGTTAGAGTGTTCTCAATAAGCTCTATCTAATTAAATATTTGTTTTAATATTTCTAAATATATTATTTTTTATGTCTTTGAGATTTTTAAAGAGTGATTTTGACTTAGACCTTATTTTACAGTCATGTTTTTTATTTGTTGTCCTTGTTATCTTTAAATTCCTTCTCTGAGTGCAATTGTTCATTTCAAACTTTTTACTGTGATAATGTTATGTTATTATGTAACTATAAATCTCTTATAACATGACCATTCAATTGTGTTTACATGGCTATATTATATTTCTTAAATTTAACTCATTTATACATTCGTATATGTCTACATAATATAAAAAATAATAATTTATTATTAATTTGTTTTATTTTATTTTGTAATTTTATACTAATTCCAAATGTGATTTGATAGCTACAAAATAAAAAAGTTGGACTAATCTCAATGAGCTATATCAAACTAAATACTCATTTTTATATGACTAATTATTTTAATTTTTATGATTTTGCAATAGTTTGTTAGAAATTTTTCTTTGCACATAATCATAATATCCAAGATATTAAACTTGATCTCTTCCACACCACTGGATAAAATTTTTATGGAGAAGTTTTCTTATATTTTGAAATTTTTCTTTTTGATTCAATTATATTACTATGTAATACAAAATCTCCTCTCATGTGACCTTTACATTGATTAGTTTTGTTATATTAAATTACTTCAATTTATCTCAATTAAGCTTTAATATACTTTTTATAGTTTTAAAAAATAAAAAATATTATTATTTATACTTATTTAATTTGTTAATTCATAATAATCTGAGACAAAGTCTAATGATGATGAAGGAAACTTTGCTAGACTAATCCAAAACTTTTTTTGATTTTTTTATTTTATTTTTTTTCTTTTTATGCAACTTAATGATACATTTCAGTAGGTCCTTTTTTTCCTAATCAAGAAAGTTACACTTGATCTCCATTGTATCATGAAATGCAAAGCTCATGAATAATTCAACTTATTAATTCACATATTTCACTTTAATTTTTTAAATTACCTTGTAAGTCTAAATCTTCTCTCGTGTGACCATTTCGTCACTTTGATTTCTTTTTTTATAATACTTCAATTATTTTTCATTTTCCCTTTAGTAAAAATTAATTTATTTTAAAATCATCAATTTTACTATTTATTCTTATTTAATTTTTTAAATTTATAATAATTCAAAAAAGGATCGATTTGAATTAAGAGAAACATCATTGGACTCATCTGCATGAACTCTACATAAATAAATATTAATTTTTGTACATTTGAATGATTTATTTTCTCATATTTTTGTGCAAAGTTTATGAGACATTTTGATTGATTATTAAAGTGATGATTGAACTTTTTACTCTCAATTTAGTTAGCTTTTAGAAAGCAACTTTACAAATGAATTTATCATATTTATTAAAAATGTTCTCTTTAATTTATGTACATATGTCTATGAAACACAATTTATCCTCTGAAATGACCCTTACATTATTTTCATTTATGTATATAGCATTCCCTCAATTTATGAAATTTTTATAGCAATACATATTAATTTATTAATGAAATAATAATATTTTGTTATTTATGATATACTATTTTGATAATTCTCTGTGAATCTAACAAAGGTTAAATGGAGACAACACATATAATTAGACTAGTCTCAATGAGCTCCATCTAATTAAATATTTATGTTTAATATTTTAAAATGTTATATCAAAGACATTGTCACACTTCACATGGAAATTCAAAATGCGCTTGAGTTTATGATAGTGGATGTTATGCTTGATCTTTATAATTCCTTGGAGTAAACATTTCTAGTATAAGTTTTCTCATTTCTTAAAATTTGATGATTTGATGTTATTATACTACTATATGAATCAAAATCTTCTCTCATATGACCTTTGCCTAACTTTTATTTGGTTTATTACATTCTTTCAAATAACCTCATTTCATCATCATTACATATTTTCTTAAAATTGTAAAAATATATTATTATATAATGCTATTTAAATTAGTAATTCATAATAGTTTGTAAAGAAGTCTCTTTTGATGAAACAAATGTCATCAAAATTTTCTTAAGGAGGTCTACTACACATAATATTCATTTTGGTATTTTAAAATATTTTATTTTCTATAATTGTTTCTCATTTTATGAATTATTTCTGTTCACACTTATTTTTATTTTCCAGATTGCTACACACAATCTCCTTAATTCCATAGAGTAAATCTTAACCATATCATTTCTCTTATTAATTTAATTTTTTCAATTACATTAGGTTAAATTATTATTTCACTGTAATTCTCTTATCATGCAACTTTTACATCACCATATTTTTTATATCATAATGCCTCAACATGTCTAAATTTAGCATTAGTTTATAATTATTTCATATTTTAAAAAATATTTTTTATTGTCATTTAATTCGTGTTTCGCAAAACTTTAAACAAAGTCAATTGGAGACTAAGCAAACTTTTTGGGCTCGTCATGGTTAGCTTTATTTATTGTACCTTATTTGATGAATAAGAATATTGCACTTGATCTTCCAGGGATATTCTATTACAACTTTTATATTCAATGTATCTGATTTTGCCAAATATTTTCTTTAATTTCGATATATTACAATAAAACTCCAATTAACTTCTCGTATCACATTTATATCGCTTTATTTTTTGTGTTATATTGTTTCAATTCCTCTCATTTCAACTTTATTATATAATCATGCAGTTTTAAAATAATAATTTAATATTATTTATTCTTAATTGTTTTAGTTATACATTGTAATTATAATTGATGTATTCTTGGGGTAGAAAAAACATTATTGTGCTCTTCTTGATCAACTATATCAATTTAAACAAATGTTTTATAATTTGTATGTTTTAATTTATATGGTTTTTTCTTACTTTAAAAAAATTGATTCTCACTTAGATGATTAAAGATATTGCATATGATCTCTTTAGTAATTTGGAATAAAATATTTTCCTAAAATGTTTGTAAAATTTCCTCAAACTTTTCCCTTTGAATTTGCTATATTACTATATAAATTTGAACATGTTCACATAAGGCATTTACATTCCTTCAATTTTGTTTGTTGCATTACTTGAATTTAACTTGTTTTAGCTTCACTATATATTTACTTAATATTAAAATAATAAAATATTTTTTTATTTATGCTTTTTTGCAACTATAGTTCATAATAATTCATAATTAGAACTGATTACTATGAAAAAAATGTCATTGCATTGTAATCAACGAGCTCCACCCAATTAAATATTTAATTATATAATTTTAAATATTTTATTTTCAAAGATTTTGGCAAACTTTAGATATTTTATTTTCCATTTTTTTGGCATGGTTTTGAAGACATTGTTGTTCATAAGTTTTTGATGCACAAGAATATTACACATGATGTTGTTGAGATCTTAGAATGAGAATTTTCAATTGGTTATATTATTACATAACTCTTTGTCTCCTCTATTACGACAATTTCTCTTTAATTTGATTATGTTGCATTGCTTAAATTTTCTTTTATCATATTTAATATAAATTTACTATAAATTAGAATAATAATTTATTATTTTTAAATTTATTTACAATTTTAGTTCACATTAATTTTCAACTAGGTATAATTGAGATGAAGCAAATGTTATTAGACTGTCATAATAACCTCTAAATAACTTAATATTCATTTTTATTTTTTTAAATATTTTATTTACTAAGTGTTTTGTACACTTTATAAGTCATCTTAAATTTCACAATCTTTAACGAATTTACACTCGTTCTACTTAGTATCTTTGATTGCAACTTTTGTGCATGATTTATCCCTTTCTACAAATGTTTTGTTCGATTATGTTATTTTATTTTGTAAATCTAAATCTTCTCTCATTTAACAATTATATTGCTTTTTTCTAGCTATATTGCAATGCTTTCATTCATTTAATTTATGCTTTCTTATATATTTTGCTTTATTTGGGAAAATATTTGTTTTATTTTTTATGCATATTTGCTTTAGTAATTTATAACAACTTAAGCAAGGTCCAATTGACATAAAATAAATTTTGCCATGCTCACCACATAGAGGTCCATCAAATTAAACATTAATTTTCATTGAAAAAGATATTTGTTTCAGAATTTTGATATGCTTTTTAAGATATTTCAATTTGTAATGATTTAATGATCAAGGATACTATACTCATTTTCTTTAGTATCTTGGAATGCTATTTTCTCATACAATATATGTCTTTTCTCCAAAGTGTTTGCTTTGATTTCCATATATTACTCTTAAACTATAAATCTTCTCTCCTACATCCTATACATTTCTTTTGTTTGTTTTATGACATTGATGCAATTTATCTTATTTAAACCTTAATATATCTTTAGTTAATGTTAAAATAACAATTTTTTTGTTTTTATGCACATTTACTTATGTAGTTTATATCCAACCCATTACACTAAAGATATTGAGTACAACATCATCAATCATTAAACAATAAATTAAAATATCTCATAAAACATGCTAAAATTATAAAAAAAAATAAAGTATTTTAAAAAATTATATTTAATTAAATAGAGCTCATAAGGATAAGTTCAATGATATCACTTACATCTTAATCAATCCTCATTTGGAATTATTGTAAATTATAGAAGTAAACAAGCAAAAAAAAATCTAGTTATTATTATAATATTATATTAATATATATTAAAGTTGAAATGAGTTATATTAAGATGATATAATATAATCAAATCAAGCCAAATAAAAAGTTAGATGAAATTTTAAGTGACATAGTAATAGTTGGATAGCAAAGTACACGAATAGAAGCGTATAGAAGATAAACAAAAAATAATAGTTGGATAGCACTCGTCAAGGTTAGTCTAGCGAATACCTTGTAAAACATGTAGAAAATTTACAAAATATTTTGTAAAAAAAATTAAAAATGAATACTATGTTGGATAAAGATAATTAAGGAATTTCCAACTTTTTTATTTTGAATGTGACATCATTTCAAATAATTGGGAATTATGGAAGTAAATGAGTAAAATAATAAAAGTTGATTTTCTTTAATTATAAGTAATTGTATATTAAATCAAAAACTAAGACAAATTGAAACAATGTTATACAATTAATTCAAAGTGATGTAAAACTCACACAAATGGTGATTTAGTGGTCCTTAGTAATATATCAAATTGAAATATAATTTTTTTAAGAAATGAGATAAGTTATACAAGAAAGTTTTGGCATAAGACACTAGGGTAACTGATTATAGCATCTTTGATAATGGATATTGATACAATAAAAATGAGTTATAAGATTATCAAAGTTGTTCAAAATAAAAATATTTAAACATATAGAAAAGGATCGACATAAATATAAATAAATTATTATTTTCTAAATTTTAAGTACATATATATTAAATATGAAATGTGACAAATTAAAGCAATAGTAAAAAAATCAAGGTGATGTAAAAGTCACACTATAAAAATTAGAGTTATGTAATATTATAAGTATATTAATGAGCAAAATTTAGAAAAAAAAAGAGGTAAATTATAGAAGAATGTTTCATTAAAATATATTAAGTAGATTCATTGTAATATTCTCAATCTTCAAATCAAGTATGGACTAAAATGCATTAGTAAGCATGCCAAATAAATAATGTATAAAATATTTAAAAATAACAAAATGAAAATTAAAAAGGATTAACAACATAGAGAAGAGTATAACGACATTGATTTCATCTCGAGCAGACGTAACTTGAAATTACTACAAATTACTTGATTAAATTTACGAAAATAAGAATAAGTTAAATTTTTTTTATTTTAAGAAATTAAAAATCAAAATTGGAATGAGATAATTTTATGCAAGCAAATAACACTTAATCAAAGCAATGTAGAGTTCAAAAGAGAATAGATTAAGGGCTATATTGTAATATAACTAATTCAACGAAACAATTTTAAGAAATAGGAGAAATTGCAAAGTAAAATTACATTCAAAGTAACTAATGATATTGAGTATAATATCCACAATAACTAAATAACACTTGAATCTAGATGACATGTGAAGCATGCTAAAATAATTAAAAAGTAAATAATTTAATTTACAAAAAATAAATATTTAGTTAAATAGAGTTCATCAAGATGTGTGCAATGAAGTTTTTTCATCTAGATTTGCACTTACGATATACTCTGAATTAACAAAATAAAAAAATAAAATGACAAATTATTATTTTAATATTAAATAATTAAAAAACTAAAACTAAGATGTGATAAATAAAAAAATGTAATATAGCAAAATGAAAGGGATGTAATATTTACTTGACATGAGATTCAGAGATAAATAGTAATATAACAAAAAAAAAGGAAATGTTTGAAGAATTGAGTTCAATTCTATGAGAAAGATGCATTATTATGTGCTAAAGAGATTGAATATAATATGCTCAATCATCTAATCAACTACAAATAAAAACGTCAATTAAAGCATGCCAAAGCCCTTGAAGGTAAAATATTTAAAAATTTCAAATTAATTAATTAGTTAGATAGAGCTCATGAATAAATTCCAATATTGTTTTCAATCTCAATTAAATTTCATTTTGAACTATTATGAATTACCTGAAAATATCAACATAAATAGTTACAAGTATTAAATGAATATTTATTAAACCTCAAGTGAGATTAACTAAAGCGATGCACTATAACGAAATGAAGGTGACATGAAGGTTACAACAGAAGAAATTTTGTTATATAGTAGAATAAACAAATTAATAGTCAAAATTGAATAAATGGGATTTAGTTTTAGGAACAAGTGACATTCTAAGATACTAAGGAGATTCAATGTAATATTCTCAATCATTAAATCAAGTATGAATAGAAACTTCTTCTAAAGATTAAAATAAATTTAAAATAAAATTTTATAAAATTAGAAATTAATATTTAATTGAATAAAGCTAATCAAGATGACTCGAAAATATGTTTATTTTAGCTTGATTGAATCTTATTTGAAATTACTTTGAATTATTAAAATAAATAACCAAGAACAACAACAACCTCTTTTGAACATATATATATATATATATACATACATAATATCCATAAATTAATTTATTATTTTTTTATAACTTTTTATTTTGGAAATCTATTGAAATATCAAACTATGTCTAATCAAAATGTGGTAAATAACACTAAACTCATCTAGATAAACATTATCTAACTAAATATTGATCTCTAAATTTTTAAAAAACATTTATGGCATTGGTATCCTTTATTTGTCAGTTTAGTTAACACTTGATTTGATGATCAACTACACCACATTCGATCTCCATAGTATATGGACCACAAGTTTTAGGTAAACTTTATCTCATTTATTCAAAGTTTTTATTTTGATTTTCTTATGTTACTATAAGATTATCATTCTCTTCTAATGTCATTTTTTCTTTTCATTGATTATGTTAAATTAAATTGCATAAATTTATCTAATTTTATCTTTACACATATTTATTTAAATTTAAAATAATAATGTATCATTATTTATGGTTTTTACTTTTGTATCAATTCAATTAATAATTTATTTTTAAATATTTTATTTTGAATGCTTTTGTATTTTTTACAAAGCATTTTTATTGATAGCTAATTTGAGGTTCAAACATTTTAACCAACATCTTCTTTATTGTCGTTTAATGCAACTTACCCATACAATGTTTCCCAATTCTTAAAATTTCTCACACTTCTTTAATTATATTGCTATGTAACTCTAATGTCTTATAATCTTGCTTCAGTGTTGGTGATATTAGGTTATATTCCTCTCCATCAGATTAGTTAATATTTATAGTTATTTAAATTGAGAATTTGCTAAAATTTTAAATGAGGTTCAACTAAGATGAAACAATTTTTATTGGACTCATCTTGATAAGTTCTATCCAATTATATATCCATTTTTATATTTTTACATATTTTTTTTACATTATTTTTTCACACCATATGACAAATTTTTATTCATTACTTGATTTGGTGATAAGGGATGTAACACTTGTTAGTATCTCAAAATATAAACATCTCTTACAATTTATGTCATTTGATCAAATTTGACTTGGTTATATTAATATGTTGCACTAAGTGTACAATAAGATGGCCCTTACATTGATTTTCTTTGGTTATAACGTATCACTTAAATTTTGCATATTTTAATAATGTTGTGGATTTACATCTTTTTAAACTAATAATCTATTATTATTTTTGCTTATTCACCTTGGTAATGTGTAGTGGTTCCAAATGAGGTCAATTAATATGAAGAAAATGTCATTGGACTTATGTAAACAAACTATATAAAAATAAATATTCATTTTTATATTTATAAATATTTTCTTTTTTTGTGGATACGAGGTACTTTATGAAGCTATTCAATACATATCTAGTTTCATGAACAATGAGTTTACACCCAATCTATTGAAAATATTGGATTACAACTTTAGTAATTTGCAAAAATTTAAAAGAGATTTGATTAAATCAAAATTAAAATTTTACTTTTTTCTTAAAAAAATTTATCTAATTAAAAAATATTTCCTATTATTTAAATATTTATTTTCTATGGTATTGGCATGATGTAAAGGTCTTTTTCTTAGTGCTAGACTTCAAGATTTATCTCCTTAGTATCTTGTAAATAAACTACTTTGTCTGATTTATCTCCTTGAAACTTTTTGCTTTGCATTTGTTGTATTGTTATGAAACTATAATTCCCCTCTAATGCATCTCTTATATCACTTTGATTTTTTAATATCATATTAATTCAATTTTATCATTCCTACTTTAATTTAAATTTTTAAAATGTTTAAATATTAATTTATAATATTTTATGATTATTTGATTTGAGATTTCATATCAATTCATTAAACAACACACTTAGGTTTGTGTTGTCTCCATTTGACCCAATAGAAAATTAAAAAAATCAAAATTTTAGTAATAAATAAATATATATTAAAATTAAAATAAGTCAAATTTAAGTCTTATCTTATAACATAAATAGAGGCAATTATAAAGGCCTCATAAGAGCAGATTTAGAGTTTCATTATAATATAATAAAATTGTACATAATGATTTGAAGAAATGAGAAAACAATATATAAGAAAGTAACATTCATAGATATAAGAAAGCTTACTAGAAATTTGAAAAGCACAAAAAATCAAATATTATTTAAATATATTTAATTTATTAATGCTTTTTTAAGTGTTAAAACTACTTTTTTTTAAAAGTTATCTTAAGATCACATAAATGGACAACTAGTGCTACATAGTACTGAAGCACAATCAAAGAACATAATTTGCGGAAATAAAATAAATTATGTAGAATCATTGTATTTCATGATACTAATGATATTGATGATGAAATCCTTAATCATCAAATTTTGCATGATTTAAAATTTTTTATAAAGGTACCAAAATAAGTAAAATACATTTTTTAAGAAACTGAACACAAATTTGGATAAAGCTCATCAAGATAATTACAAACTATTTTTTCTTCTCTATCAAAGATCATTCATAATGATTGTGAATAGGTAGAATTAATAAACATAAAACACTAAATCAATGCAAAGTAATAGTCATAGGTGAGAACATTAAGTAATGCATCTAAATTAAATCAAAAATTTAAAAGAAATAAGATAAATTGCATTGGAAAGTTTCTTTCAATGGTCTTAAAAATATATCTAGTGTAACATAAATAATCTTCAAATAAAGTGTGAATTGAAATGTCTTTCAAAACATGTCAATCCTAGAAGATCAAATTTTTAAAAAATATAAAAATTAATATTTATTGGATAAAAGTTGTCAAGATGAGTTCAAAATTTGGAATTATTGTAAACTACAAAATTAATTAAATGTAAATAATCATATGTCTTTATTTTAATATTATGTTAATTTTGTAGTGCTGAAATGAGATAAATTTAAGCACCACAAGATAATCAATTTAAGGTGATGTAGCACACACTAGAGGAGAATTTTAGTTTTATATCAATATTACCAATTTAGAGTGGAACTTTGGAAGAAATGAGAAACTTTTATGTTAAAGAGGCTTTCTAAGATATTAGATATATTGAGTGTAGCAACTTTCATCTTCACATCAAAAATAATTTGAAAATATCTCGTAAAGTATGCCAAAACTTAAGAAAATAAAATAATTATAAATATAATAATGAAAAATTATTTATATAACGTATATTGATATCAGTGCAACATTTATCTTATCTTTATCAATATTTGTTCAAAATTACTATGAATTACTAAAATAAATAAACAAAATAGTAAAAAACTTACTTCATTAATATTACTTAAATATATATTAAATACGAAATGTGATAAATAAAAGTACAGCAATATAACGAAATATTTGTGTAGCAAATGTTACATTAGATGAGATTTAGAATTACGTTGTAGCATAAAGTAATCAAAGTGAAAATTTAAAAAATTAACATAAATATTAAAGAAAAATTGTATTCCGAACAACTAAAAAATGTGCTGTTGCACCCTCGAATACCCAATTAGGTACCAATTGAAAAGTCCTACATAGCTTGCAATTTCATTAGAAAATAAAATTTAAAAAACATAAAATAAAAATTTAATTGAATAAATCTAACTAATAAGTGCAAAGACATTTGTTTCATATCGATTGGCTCTTGTTTAGAATAATAAAAAATTACTAAAGTAAATAAGCGTAAATAAAATGAAATATATTTTTTAAATACTAAGTAGACATATATAAAAATTAAAAAAAGATTAATTAAAGTATTTAAATATAACCAAGTAAAGGTGATGTAAAAGTTACGTGAGTGGAGTAGTAAAGCTACAAAATAAAGCAATGCAATAAATGAGATAAATTTTATAAGAAAGTTATACTCTATGATACAAAAGTGAGTGAGAATAACACATCAATAACAATATCAAATTTTAATCAAAGTTTCTCATAAGGTGTCTAAACAATCGATTTAATCAAAATTGAGTATGTCGAGACTTGTCTAATGTCATTTTTTTTCTTTTCACTGAACCACATTTCTAAATACCACAAATTATCAAAGTGAATGAACTTAAATAATAATAAATTTAATTTTTGATATTTAGTAAATTGAAAATAAAAAAAATTTAGATGAATTAAAGCAATGCAATAACTAAATGATAACGATGTAACTATCACATGAAAGAATATTTCGAGTTATATAGTAACGAAATAAAGTCAAAGTAAAACTTTCAAAAAAATAAATAATTATATCGGTAAAGTTATATTCTAAGATACTAAGTAGATCGAGGGTAACCTATTCGACTGCCAAATAAAGCACAAATTAAAATTTGTTGTAAAACTTGCCAAAACCATAGAAAATAAAAGCTATGTAAATGTTACATGTAATGAGATTTAGAGTTACATTATATTATAAAAACATAAATTAAAACTTTTCAAAGAATTGAGATGGATTGTATCACAAACAATTTTCCAAGGTAGTTAAAATAACGGGTATAACACCTGGATACTAAAATTAATTAAGAATTTTACAATGTCATGAGTGTGAGAACCCTAAAAAATATTAAAAAAATTATGTAAATGAATATTTATTTGGATAAAGCTCTTTGAGAAGATTTCATCGATGTTTGCTTGATCTTTATTTAACCTTATTTGAAATTATCACTAATTACCTATGTAAACATTAATAAATGTAAATAAATAAATATTTTAATATTAAGTATATTTATTAAAGCAAAAATGAGATAAGTTGGAGAAATGTAATATGGGAAAATTAAAAAAATATAAAAATCACATGATAAGAGATTTATAACTACAAAGTTGTATAACTAAATAATAATGGAAAAACTTGAAGAAAATGAGATAAATGTTATTTTAAAGTTGTATTCCAAGATAATAATGGATCAAGTGTAAGATCCATGATCATAAAAAAGATACAAATGAAAATAAATCGTTAAACTTGCAAAAACCATAAAATATTAATATTTTGAAATTGAAAAAGGAATATTTAAAAGGATAGAGTTCGTTAAGACGAATGCAACAACATCAGTTTGGTCTTCAATAGTCCTTTTTTCGATTTACTACAAACAAAAAAAAGTAAATGAGAACAATTAAGAATAAAATGTAATTGTACTTTTAGTAAAATTTATAATAAAAACTAAGTGACATAAAACAAACAAACATAGTATAATAAAAGCACAACAATGTAAAAGTCAACCAATAAAAGATTTAGAGTTCATAGTAATATTGCCAGATGAAAAAGAAAAAAAAATAAGAAATTATAAGAGAATGTTTAATTCCTCAACACAAAGGAGATCGAGTGTAAAATTGTTGATCATCAAATTAGCTATGAATCAAAATGACCAGTAAAATATGCCAAAATCCTTAAAAATAAATATAATATTTAAAAATACAAAAAAGGAAAATATTATTGGATGGAGCTTAATGAGACAAGTTTAATGATGGTTTTTTTGTCTATATAGGTACTTTTTGGGAATTATTGAAAATTACCAAGGTAAATAAGACTGATTAAAAACACATTGTTATTTTAATGTTATGTACACATATAGTAAGGATGAAATGATATAAACTAATGTAATGTAATATAACCAAACAAAACAAATATAGACCAAAAGAGAGGATTTAGGGTCACATTATTATAATTCAAAACAAAACAAAAAGAATTAAATAATTGTGTTATTGTACAAGAAAATTGTTTTCAACTGTATTAAAGGGAACAAGTGTAACAATCTCGATCATCAAATTTGGTAAAAATTTTAAATGTCTCATAAAGATACTAAAATCCAAGATTATTAAATATTTCAAAATATTAAAAATAATATTTAATTAGATAAAGCTTTGTGAGATGACTCTAATAATATTTGTTTTTTCTTTTTTTCACCTTCTTTTGAAATACTGTGAATTATCTATTTTTACATTATAAATGATAAATAATTATTATTTTAATATTATGTAAAAATGTAATAAAACAATAGTGAAATAAATTAAAAATTATATAATAATGCCTCATTAAACAAACGCAAAAGTCTCACGAGAGGAAATTCATAATTACATAGTAATATAATTAAATAAAGGTAGAAAATTTCATCATAATGAGATATGGTGAAGGAACTAAGGAGATCATGGATAGCATGCTCAAAATTTAAATAATGTAATATTTGAAATATCATGTAAAATGTGCAAAACCATAAAAAATAAAACAATTAAAATTATAAAAATAATTATTTAATTTAAAAAAGCTTGTGGAGATATATCCAATGATGTTTGCATAATCTTCATTAGACCTCATTTGGGGTTAGAAATTACCGAAGAAAACAACCATAGATAATAATAAGTAATATTTTAAATTTAATTAAATCTTTATTAAAACTTCAATTAGATAAGTTGAAATAATATTGTTAAACAAATTCAAATTAAACTAAGAGGAACATGAAATGAGATTTTGAGTTACAAAAGAACATAGCAAAATCTCATTGAACCATTTGAAGCAATGGTACAAATTATGTGACAAAGTTCAATTCAAAGATACAATGAAAATTGAGGGTAACATCCATCTTTGTTAATTGTGTATGAATTGAAAAGGCTTGTATAGCATGTCGAAGCCTAAGAATTGTTTTTGAAAAATATATATACATATATATATATATATATATATATATATATATATATATATATTAAATTAGATATAGCTAATTGAGAAGAGTCTAACAATGTTTATTATTTTTGTCTATCTTACATCATTTCAAATTACTGTGAATTACCAAATTAAAGAATTTTAAAAGTAAATAATGATACTAAGTAAAAAAACATTAAAACTTAAATTATCTAAATCAAACAAATGAAACATAACCAAAGGAAGCATTGTATAGGTTAGATGAGATGTGACATTATGGCACACAATATTGTTACCAAAAAATAGAAAATTTAAACAAATGAGATAAATTGTATAAGAAAGTTACTTTTCAAATAAGAAAGATATCAAATGTAATATCCTCATTAATCAAATCCCATATGAATCGAAATACCTCATCAAGCTTACCAAAATCATAGAAAATAAAATATTTAGAATTATAAAAATCAACATTTATTTTAATAGAGTTTGTTTAAAAATGTGTAATCACAATTTTTATCTCAATCACATCTCATTTGAAATTGCTACATGTTACTAAATTAAACAAGCATAAAAAAATATTTTTTTATTATTTTAACAATTAAATAAATCTATATTAAAGTCGAGAAAAGTTAGATTTAAATATTGTAATATAGCAAAGTGAAAGACATGTAAGGTTCCCATGTAAGGAAAGTAACGGTTACATTATAATATAATGTAATCAATGAAAAAATGTCAATAAATGAGATAAATGGTATAGTAATGCTAATTTGCCACAAACTTAGTAGATTAAACATAACATTGTCAATTGTCTAATTAGGTATGTATCAAAATGACTCTATATGCATGCCAAAAACCTAGAAAATAAAAAAGAATTTAAAAAAATAAAAATTTTAAAATCATTTAATAGAACTCATCGAGATGAGTCAAAAGATGTTTGTTTCACCTTTGTCAAACAATGTTTTTAATTACAATGATATTCAAGATTTAATAATCACAAATGATATAAAATTTTTATTTTTATGGTTTCTCAACGTATAATAATATTGAGATGAGATAGTTTAAGGAAATGTAATAGAACCAAACTAGATTAACACAAGGATCACATTAGAAGAGAATTATAGTTTACTTGTAATATAACAAAAAAATAAAAATATTTGATGAACTAAAATAACTTATATCTGAAAGCTTTATTCTAATATATTAAGGAGGTCAAGGGGAACTTTCTCAATCATCAAATCTTTGATGATTCACAATCTCTTGTAAGGTATGTCAAAACCATAAAAAAACATTCACAAAAGAAAAAATGAATACTCAATTGGAAAGAGCACATCAAGGTTATTTAAATAATGTTGATTCATTTCGATCAGAACGCATTTGGAATCACTATAAATTATAAAACTAAATAATCCAAAATATGGCTAAATTGTTATTTTAATATAAAGAAAAAATACATTAAGGTTGAAATGAGACAAATTGAAGCAAAGTAATATAGCCAAATTAGTACAATGTAAACATTATGTGATAAGAAGATTTACAGTAACATAAAAATATATCCAAATCAATGTGAAAACAATGAAGAAATGAGATAATTTTTTTAGAAAAGGTTTACTCTAAGAAATTAAGAGAATCTAGTGTAAAATCTTCAAATTTCAAATAACGTGCAAATTGATATTCTTGTAAATTATGCCCAAATACTAGAAAATAAAGTTTATCAAAATATAAGAAAAAATTAATTGGCTAGAGTTCCTCAACACCAATCCAACGATGTTTCCTGTCTTTATTGGACCTCCTTTTGAAATACTACACATTGCAAAAAAAATAAACATAAATAATATTAACTTATTAATTTAAGCTTAAGTAGATATATATATTAACATTAAAATAAAATAAATTGAAGAAATAATATAAGAAAATCAAAGTGGAGCCAAGCTTTCATATGACAAGAATAATAGTTTCATCACAATATAATTAAAGCAGAGATAAAAAGTTTTGAAATAATGTGATAAATTATACAGTTAAGTTGCGCTAGAGAATAGTAATGAGATCTCGTGAAGCAACCTCCATTGATAAATATAACACAAATTTATCTTTGCTACATGACATCCAAAACTATTAGAAAATAAAATTTTTAAAAATATAAAAATAAATATTTACTTCAATAGAGTTTATCTAGACAATTATAGTAATGTTTCTTATGACTTCATTGAACCTCATTTTTAATTACTACAAATTTCAGATGTAACATAAATATTAACAAATCACTATTTGAATATTTATTAAATATATATAAAGGTGGAGATAAGATAAATTGATGCAATGTATTATAAGCAAATCAAAGACATGTAATTGTCACATTAGAGCAGAATTATAGTTTCAAAGAAATATAACCAAATCAAAACAAAACAAATTAAGAAAATAAGAAAAATAGAAAGTGAAATTAGCATGCACATATAATTTCAAGATTAAGTATTATGTTATCGATCATCAAATGAAATATGAATAGAAATAATATAGAAAGTATGCCAAATTTCTAGAAAATAAAAAATATTTTAAAATATTAAAAATTGAAAACTTAATAGGATAGAGCTCATGAAGAAGAGTTTGATGATGATCATTTTGTCTAGATCAAAATCTCGTTTAGAGTTATTGTGAATTAACAAAATACATAAGCTTACATAATAGAAAATTTTTTTTTGATATTAAGAAGATATATATTGTGTCTAAAATAATATAAATTGAAGCAAAGTGATACAACAAAATTAGGTTACATAGTAATACAAAGATGTCAAATTGAACAATTTGACTAAATGAGAAAAATTACGTAGCAAAATTCTTTTGTAAGATATTAAGGAGATTAAGAGAAGCCTTCTAGATCTAAAGTCAGCTACAAATTAAAATGACTTGTAGATTCACTAAGTCAAGAGTAATGACGTTTTCTTCATCGCATTGGAACACATTTCCAATTACTGCAAATTGCTAGTGTCATAAATTGTAAATAATAACACATTTTTATTTTGTGGTTATATAATTCAATATTTAACTTATAGAGAGTTAATTTCATATTATAATAAAATAGAAAGGATTTAAAGGTTACATAAAAGGAGTATTTGAGTTTCATGGTAATATAAATAAATCAATGAAAAAAATGAAAAAAAAGATAAATTATAGATGAAGGCTACATTCCAATGCACTACATGAATCGAATGAGACATCCTCAATTGTTAAATTAGGCATGAATCAAAAATCCTTATAAATCTTGTTATTAAAATACAAAAATAAGATACTAAAAAAAATATAAAAATTAGGCTACTCCAGAGTTGACTTTTTCTTCTCGATCAAACCTTGTTTGGAGTTATTGTGAATTATAAAAATAAATAAGCATAAATAATATTGACTTATTATTTTAATAATAAATAACTTAAAATAAAAACTAAAATAAGTTTAATTAAAATAATGCAATATTACCAAATGAAAATAATACAAAGGATGCACGAGAAGAAAATTACAATTATTTAATGATATATCAAAATTAAAAAATTGAAAAAAATGAGATAAATTGTAGAGAAAGATTGCACTTGAAGATACTAAGAGAATTGAGCACAACATGCATAGTAGTGAAATATGGTATAAATGAAAATTTTAAACACAAAGATAATGATAAATTACTATTTTAATAGTAAGTAAATGCATAATAAGGCTAGTGTGAGATAAATTGAACCAAAGAAATATGGTAAGATCAAAATGATACAAACATTACGTAAGAGAAACATTGTAGTTTCATGGCAATATAATAAAAGAATAGAAAAAATTCAAAGAGAAATAAGACAAATTGTATAAGAATGTTGCATAGCAAGTTACTAAAGATATCATGTGTGACATCCTATATCCTCAAATCTAGTACAAAATCAAAACAACTCATAAATTATGAAAAGACATTAGAAAATAAAATATTTTAATATATAAAAAGAAATATTTAATTAGATTGAGCTCATCGGGACAAGTTTAATGATAGTTTATTCATCTCCAATGGTCCTCGTTCAAAATTACATCAAATTAACAAAGAAAATAAAAATAAATAAGTGATTATTTTAAATGTGGGAGAAAATTTATATTAAACTTAAAATAAGACAAATTAAAGTGATATAATATGACAAAATCAAAGTAAACATTACTAAATCAAAGTAAACATTTTGAGGAAATACTATAAATTGTACTAGAATGATGCATTCGAAGATCTTAAGAAGGTCGATAGTAAGATTGTCGATTGTCAAATCAAGTGCCAGTCAAAGTCACTCAAAAAGAATTTCAAAACATTTGAAAATTAAGTATTTCAAAATACAAAATGTAAATTAATTAGATAGACCTCATCAAGACAAGTCTAGTAAGGTTTATTTTGTTGTTAATTACAAATGCAAGTAATCTTAAAAAATAATATCATATTTTCAATATTCATCAAATATAAAACAAATAGAAAATTACATAAATTAGAACAATGTAATATGTCAAAAAAAAAGAAGCAAAGGCTACAAGAGAAAAGATTTAGAGTTGTATAATACCATAAAAAAGGGAATAAGAATAATTTTAAAATGAGATAAATTATATGAAAAAATGTTTAAAAAAATGAATACTTCATTGGATAAAGGTAATTGAGATGACTCAATAAATTTTTGTTTTGTCTTGATCTGGCCTTATTTAAACTTATAGCTAAAACTTGTAGCAATAAGAATAAATATTTTTGATTATTTTAATAATTTTAAGTAAATATATATCAAAGTAAATTATTATAAATTGTAGCAATATAACATAACCAACAAATGTGATATAAAGGTCAGATGAGAGGACATTTATAGTAATATACTAATATATCTAAATTTAAGCAAAATATTTGAAAAGATGAGATAACTTGTACGAGAAATTTGCATTGTAAGTTACTAGGGATGTTGAGTGTGACATCATAGATCATCGATTGAATAACAAATTCTAGTGAAGTATACCAAAACCTTAAAAATTAAGAATATTTAAAAGTACAAAATAACTATTTACAGGTAATGAGTCCTTCGAGATGAGTCCAACAACAATTGTTTCATTTCCACAAAACAACATTTTGAGTTAGTATGAATAATTAAAGTAATTAACATAAATAATAACAAATTATTATTTGGTAAATAAATAAATATTTGTTGAACTTAAAAAACTGGTCAATTGAGTCACGGAAATATAATCAAATCATAGCATTTTAAAAGTCAAATAATAGGAAAATTGTGGTCTCATAAAAATATAACTCAATCAAAGCAAAAGATTTGAAGAAATGTGATAAATTTTATGACAAAACTATATTCCAAGAAAATAAGGAGTATTATTGTAGCACAATCATTGTTAAATACTGTATGAATAAAAAATCCTACAAGAGCTTTAAAAAACATAATAAAACCAATAACAAAAAAATTAATATTTGACTAGATATTGTTTGTCAAGGTAAGTTTAATAATATTTATTTTATCATGATTTATCAATATTTAGAATTATTATTAATTACTATAGAAAATAAATGTAAAGAGTAATAAACTATTATTTGAATATTATGTAAATACCAAATTATAGTCAAAATAAAAAAATTAAGAAATGTATCATAGGAAAGCAAAAATATTAAAAAATAAGATAAATTGTAAGGAAACATTACAATCCAAAGTACTAAGCAGATTAGGTGTAACATTCTTGATCATAAAATTTTATAGAAAAAAATAATATAACTATTTAACAATAATGCAAAATCCCTTGAAAAAAAATAATTAAAAATATAATAAAAATAATTATTTAATTTGTATTGTCTTCGAGATGAACTCGACAACATTTGTTTCTTTTCCATCAAACTTCATCGGGAAATATTATGAATTCCCAATTTAAATAAACTTAAATTAAAGAAATATAATATAACCAAAGGAAATTGATGTAATACACAAGGAAAAAAGAAAAAAGTAATATAGAAAAATTAAAAGAAAAAAGTTTGAAAAAATAAAAAAATAATTGGAGAAAATTAAATTCCAAGGTACTAAATTGATCAGGTGTAACTCTCCTAATTATCAAATTAAGTACCAATCAAAATGGCTCAAAAAATTTGCCAATGTTCTAGAACATAAAGCTTTTGAAAATATAAAAATTAAAATTTAATTGGGTAGAACACGTCAAGAGAAGTCCCGCAAAATTTTTTTCTTCCATTAGTCCTAATTTAGAATTACAATGAATTATCCCTGTAAATATACATAAATAATAAATTTTTTTTAATTTTAAGTAAATATATATTGAACTTCAAATGACTAAAATTATAGAATTATAACATAACAAAATTAACACAATAGGAGATTTTTAATTCAAAGGGAATTCATTTGGAATTAATATTAAATTTGATGAAATAAGATAAATTGTATAGAAAAACTACATTCCAAAGTAATAAGCAAATTGATTGCATGATCCTCAATCATCATACAATATATGAATTGAAAAGATTCATAATGCATGCCAAAGCAATCAAAAATAAAATATTTAATAATTTAAAAATAAATATTTTTTTGTTGAGCTTGTCAAGATAATTATAATGATAGTCAATACATGTCAAAGTGATTTAAAGGTCAAATAGGAGGCGATTTAGAGTTAAATAGTAATAGCAAAATCAAGGTAAAACTATTGAAAAATTAGATAAATTTGTCAAAAATGTTATATTCAAAGATACTAAAAATTTTCTATAGCATCATTGACGATCAAATTTGTTTAAAATAAAAATTTCTCCTAAAGTGTGCCGAAACCTTAAAAAATCTATTAAAAATATTATAAATGAAAATTATTTAATTATTAATGCTAATTCAGACGAGTCCAATAACATTTCTTTTTCCCCTTTGAATTTTTTTTGGAATTATAAAAAATTAATAAATTAAAAAAACATAAATAGTAATAATTGTTATTTTAATATTTAGTTAATATTTATTAAATTTAAAATGAGATAAAATGAAGTAATGTAATATAAAAAAATCAAAGAGATGTCACATATGGAAAGAATTAGAGTTACAAAGAATAACAACAAAATCAATGGAGAAAACTTGAAAAATTAAGATAATTAACATTTGGAAATTACATTTAAAAGTCATAAATTGATTAGTGTAACTCTCTTAATCGTTAAATTAGATATTAATCAAAATATCTCATAAAGCATTCAAAACCTTTGAAAATAAATATTTACAAATATTAAGAAAGCATATTTCAATAGGTAGAGCTTCTCTATACAAGTCATAAAAACTTAGTTGTCCCCATGTGTCCTTATTTTGAATTTCTATGAATTAACCTTGTAAATATTCTTAAATAATCATAAATTATTATTTGACATTAAGTATGTATATTAAACTTATAACGAGAGAAACCTAAGAATTATAAAATGACAAAATCAAAGAGATGTAAAGTTTACATGGGAGGAGATTTCAAGTTTGAAGAAACTTCTTTTGAAGAAACTATGAAATTTGGAAAAATTAGATAAATTGCCTAAGAAAATTACATTTCAATGTAATAAGGTAACAAAAAGATAAAATTATAGAATTTGAAGTTAGGTATAAATTGAAAAGTCCCATAATAAATGCTATAACAATAGAAAATAAAATACTTAAATATATTAAAAATAAATATTTAATTTTATTGAGCATGCTAATATGATTATAATGACATGCAACTTCTATCAATTTGACATCATTCATAATTAATGCAAACCACTAAAGTAAAAAGGTACTAAAAATACAAATATTATTATTTAAATATAAAGTAAAAATTTATTAAAACTAAAATGAGATAAATAGATACAATGCAATTAATTAAAATAAAAGTGATGTAATTGTCACATATTAATTGTTCAAAAGTTAAAAAGTAAAAAAACCAAATCAAAGCAAAACTTTTAAAGAAAATTTACAAATGTATGATAAAGTTGCAATCTAATATGTTCAAAAAATCAATGAGAACACTCTCATAAAATTTACTAATGCAACAAAATTATAAATATCCAAAAATAAATAAGTAAATATTTAATTAGATATAAATTGATAAGATGAGTCTAATGATATTCATTTTTCTCTATCAAACCTTTTTTGACACTATTTAGAATTCTCAAAAAAAAATAAACATAGATTATAATAATAAATTATTTTTAATATGTATTATTCATATATATTAAATGTTAAATTTGACAAATTTTGGTAATGTAATTAATGCCATACATGCAATGCATTAGTCACATAAGAGAAACAATTTAGACTTGCATAAAATTATAACAAAACCAATAATATATGTTTGAGATATAGATAAATTGATCTAGAATATTGCATTCAATAATACTGAGGAGATTGAGGGTAACATTCTTGATCATCAAATAAGATATGAGTAAAACATGATAAAATAATTAAAAATATACATTAAAAATAAATTGATAATCAAATTATGTTAATCTTATCGATACGAGTCAAATGACATTTGTTTTGCCTTTATCATAACTCATTTCAAATCATTGTAAATTATTAAAGTACATAATCATAAATATTATTAAATTATTCTTTTAAAATTAATTGGACATATATTAAGGCTAAAATTAAACAAGTTGATTGTAATAGGACTAAATTAATGTGATGTAACGACACTTGATGATATATTTTTTGTTAAATAGTAATATTACAAAATTAAAGAAAAAACTTTGAAAAAAATAAGATAAACTATGCGACAAAGTTTCATTCTAAGATACTAAGCTGATAGACAATAACAAATTGATCATGATGCCAAGTACAAATTTGATTGCATAGAGACAAATTAAAGCAATGAAATAAGATCAAATTAAAGAACTATAAAAGGTCATTGGATAGAAGATTTTTAATTACATAACAACAGAAGCTAATCAAAGTAAAAAAAACTACAAAAAATGAAACAAATCATATTGTGAGGTTGAATTCATGGTATTAATGGGATCAAGTGTAAGAACGATGATAAATAAATTAGGTGTAAATAAAAAGTCTAGTAAAATTAACCTAATCAATCAAAAATTAGATATTAAAAAGTATAAAAATGAATATTTCATAGGATAAAGCATATCAGGATAAACCCAATGGCATTTCTTTTGCTTTGATGATGCCTTTTACTAATTTAATAAATGTTTACATAATAAATAAGAATAAGTAATACCAAGTTTTCATTTTAATATTATCTTTATCAAAGCAATGAAAAGTAACTTCAAAAAACTCTTCGACATAAATAGAAATATAATGAAAGGAAAGTAGAATATATGATGAAAAGAAATATTTTAAGTCATAAAGTTGTCTTCCAAGATACAAAGGATATCAAGTGTATCATTCACGATTCTTAAACAGAACACGAATTAAATGCTTAATAAAGCATGAAAAAGTCTAGAAAAAATATTAAGAAAATATAAAAAAGGAATAATTAATTTGATTTACCAATTAGACAAAGCTCAAAATTACTACAAATTTCATGGTTAAATAATCATAAATTTTAACAAAATTATTATTTTAATCTTAAGTAGATGTATATTAAGGCTAAAATTATATAATTGAACCAGTACGCAATAGCAAAACTAAAGCAACGTAAAGGACACATTTGAGGAGTCTTAGAGACACATGGTAGGGTAAAGAATTTAAAGCAAAAAGTTTAAGAAACTTATACATTGTATAAGAAAATGTTATTCTAAGGTAATAAAGAGATCGAGTGTACTATTCTAGCACATCAAAATTAGTGTATAACAAAATGTTTCACAAAACATAACAAAATCATAATAAATAAATACTTAAAAATATAAATGATAAATATTAAAATAAATAAAGCTTTTGAGCTGTGTCTAATAATGTTTTATCATTTTTAATTGGACATCATTTAGAGTTACAATTAATTACCAATATAAAGAAGCATAAAATAGAAGAAGATATTTAATTATTAAGTACAAGCAATTAAAAACTAAATGAGATAATTTGAATCAGTATATTACCAATGTAAATAAGCATAAATGATGAAAATAATTTAATATTATATAAAAATGTTTAAAACTAAAATGAGATTATTGAAGAGGCATTAGCAATTATAAAGAGACATAAACAATAAATTATTACTACATGTTTAAGTGATTATATTCTTATATTGCAAAATGATAATTTGAAGCGATGTAATGTAACCAAAATAATGACATGTTAAGGCCACACGAGAGGAGATTTAAAGATAAATAAAATTTAGCTAAACCAAAGCGAAGGAGTTGAAGAATTGAGATAAATTATTTAGAATGTTATTGTACATGATACCAATGATATCAAGTGTAATATTATGAATAATCAAATTAGGCCCAATACGAAATGGCTCGTAAATTATGAAGCTTAAAAAAATGTTTAAAAAAATGGAAGTTACAATTTAATTTCAAAGACCTTATTGAGACCAATCGAACAACATTTGATTCATCACAATCATACCTCATTTTGAGTTACAATAAATTATCAAAGTAAAAGAGCATGTTTTATAACATTTATTGCTTTTTTATTCAAAAAATATATATTAAAGTTGAAATGAAAAATTAAAGCAATGTGATATAACAAAAACAAGTGGTGTGGAGGTCTCACAAGAGAAGATTTAGAGTTAAATAATAACATAACTGAATCAAAGAGAAACTTTTCAAAAAACTGGATAAATATTTTGGGAAAATTTCATTCCAACATACTAAAGAGAATGAATGAAACATCCTCAATCATGTGATAAGGTACATTTAATGCATCATAAAACATGCCAAAACTCTAGAAAATATAATATTAAAAATATAAAACAAAATTTTTTTTCATAGAGAACAACATGATGAGTCAAATCACATTTGCCTCATTCGAACCACTTTTCCAATTATTGTTAATTGATAAAGTAAATAAGCACAAAAATGGTAAATTACTATTTTAATATAGAGTGCTTATACATTAAAGCTGAAATTTGAAATATTAAAACAACGTATAACAATAAAGTCAAAGTATTTTAAAAGTCACACAATATGTGTTTAGAGTTACATAAGAATATATCCAAATAAAAAAAAACATTGGAAGAAAGTAGTAAATTGTATAAGAATGTTACATTCCAAAATTATTCAAGAGATCAAATGTAGCATACTTAATTGCCAAGTATGTAACTAATGAAAACATCTCATTAAGTATGTCAAAACATATAACATAAAGATTTTAAAATAAAAAATTGAATATTTGTTTGGATAAAACTCATTGAGAATTGTACATTGACGATTGTTGCATCTTGATCGTATCTCAATTTGTCTTTTTCTAAATTTTAAAAAATATGACAAAGCGAAAAACATAAAATATTTAAAAATATGAAAACTAAATATCTTACTAAAAAGTGCTCATCAATATGACTATAATGAGGCCTATTTCATCTCCATCAACCCACATTTGGAATTACTATAGATAAAAAAATTAAGGAATAAAAAATAATAATCAATTATTACTATAATAATAAGCCAAAATATATTAAAGCTGAGTTATGGAAAATTATGGAAAAATAAAAAAACCCAATCAACGAGACACAAATGACACATCATTGGGCATTTAGATTTAAAAAGTAATATAAGAAATTCATAGTGAAAACTTTTGAGAAATGCGATATAATGTTTAGGAATATTTATTTAAAGATATTAAAGTGATCTAGTATAACATCATCGATCATCAAATCAATTACAAATCTAAATTTCTAATGAAATACACAAGACTTACAATGTAAAATATTCTAAAATAATAAATTGAACATTTAATTTGTTAGAGCTCATGGTGTTGAGACCAATTATGTTTGTTTCATCTACCATAAGCAATGTTTTAAACTACACTAAATTGTCAAACAAACAAACATAAATAATCATAGATTGTTACTCTAATATTAAATTGATATATATTAATGCTAAAGCAGGATATAATGGTGCAGTATAATATAATAAAATTAAATAGATGTAAGTGTTACATAATAAGAGAATTATAGTTTCACAATGATACCATTAAATCAAAGTGATAAATTTGATAAAAAAAAGGAGATTAATTATTTAGGAATAATGTATTCTAAGTTAGTGAGTGGATCTAGTATAATATTCTCAATCATAAAATCGAATACAATCAAAAATCACTTATAAAATACATAAAAGCCATAAAAATATATTATTTTAAAAATACCAAATTAATATTTAGTTGGATAGTTCTCACCAAAATAAATCTATTGACGTTTGATTTGTGTTGATTTGAATGTAGTTTGATTTACAAAGCAAAATAATATTTATTTTTTTAAATTTAGTCAATATATTATGAAATAAAAAAAATAAAGAATTTTAATATAGCAAAATTTAAGAGAAATAAAGTTCACACGTAATGAGAATTAGTGTTTCATATTAATATAACAAAATGGATGTGAAACCTTTGAAGAAACCAAATAAATTATATATGGAAGATGTATTCTAGAATATTTAGGATAAGAAGCATAACATCTTTGATCATTAAATTGTGCACAAATTAAAATATATTGTAAAATGTATAAAAGCAAAAAAACATTAAAATTTTTAGAAATATAAAAATGAATATTAAAATAAATATAGATAAGTTAGATGAGCTCAACAACTTTTTTTTCATCCTCTTTATGTCTCATTTGGAAGGAATGATACAAGTTGTTTGAGAAATCTACAATCTATGATATAAAGAAAGGGAGTTTAACATCCTTGATCATTAAGTCATGTACAAATTAAATCATATATTGGATATATCTTATCAAAATGAGTCAAATGATATTTGTTTCCTTCTATTGGACTCTAGTTATAATTATCATTATTTATAAAATAAAATAATAAGAATAAATAATTATTAAATTATTAAGAATATGTAAATTAATGTTAAATTTAGATAAATTAAAGAAATATAATATGCTAAAATCAAAGTAATGTTACTTCATACAAGAGGGGAATTAAATTTAAATAGCAGTATAACAAAATCAAATCAAAAAATTTCAAGAAATGAGATAAATTATAAAAAGTATTACATTCCAATATACTAAGGAGATCGAGTCTAACTTACTACATTATAAAATCAAGTTCATACCACAATGTCTCATAAGTTGTGTTAAAAATATTAAAAATAAAACAATTAAAAATATATAAAAAGATTATTTAAATAGATATATCTCATCAATGACAAATCTAGTAACTTTCATGTTGTCTCAATCAGATCTTACTAAGAAATACTATAAACAAAGTAATTTAAAAAACATAAAATATTAATAAATCTTTTTTTTTAATATTCATTAAGTATTTAAAAGAGTTGAACATTTATAAATTGAAGCTATTTAATACCAATAAATATAAGTGAGTATAATTCACACAAGTGAAGGTTTAGAGTTACACAATAATATATCCAAGTCAAAGCAAAAAGGTGAGGAAATGAGATAAATTATAGAAGAAAGTAGCATTGCATGATACTAAGAGATCAACTGAAATATACTGATTTTCTTAATTTGGGTATAAGCTGAAATGGCTAGTAAAGCTTGCTAATACAAAAGTAGTAAAAAAATTTCAAACTATTAAAAAGAATGTTCAATTAAATAGAGCACTTGGGGATTATTACAATGACATTTGTTTCATCTTAATTAAACATCATTTAGAATTATGATTAATTACAAATGTAACTTAGTATAAATAATAATAATTTGTTATTTAAAGGTTAAAATAAATGATTATTATAACTATAATGGCTTATATTAAAACAATATAGTATAACAAAATAAAAGATATATAAATACACATATGAGGAGAATTAGAGATTAATAGTTATATAACAAAAAAATAATTGAACAAATATGTTTGAGTAGAAAGTTTTCACAAAATATGTGAAACAATAGAAAATAAAATATTTTAAAAAAATGAAAATATATATTAATTGGATAGAGTTGGTTGAGATGAATCCAAAGAAGTTTATTTCATCTCCATTAAACCCCAACCTAATTTAATTTTAATTTTTGAAGTAATAAGCATAAATAAAAGCTATGTAATATAACAAAATAAAAGCTATGTTAAGGTGGCTTGAGAACAAGTTTAATATATGAGATAAATTGTACGAGAAAATAGTATTCCAAGAATGCAAAGAGGTTAACAGTATCATCCATGAAAATAAAAATAGCGATCAGTAGAACATTTTCATAAAGCATGTCAAAAGCTTTGAATATAAAATATTTAACAAATAAAAAACTAATATTTAATTGGATAGAGCACCTAGAGAAAAGTCTAATGACATTCGTTTGAACTCAATCTTTCTTTATTTTACTTAATGTGAATTACTAAGGTAAACAAAATAAAATAATAAAAAATAATGATTCTAAAATTAAGCAAACTTATATTGAAGCTGAAATGGGTTAAATTGAAACAATGTAAAAAAAACCAACTAAAAGACATCTAAATCACACATGAGAGAATAATCAATGTTTCATGATAACATACCGAAATCGATAAGAATAATTATATGTGAAATTAACATTCCAAGATACTAAAGGGATTGTAACGTCTTTTATTTTTAAATTAGACACTAATTGAAAGGTATCATAGCACATGCCAAAAAAAAAATAAATGATTTAAAACAATAAAAATATTTACTAGATGCTTTGATAAGATATTCATCTAAATTGACATGAATTATTTTTTCTGCAACTAGTGATCTCTTATTATATACTCTAAATGCTCTAGTTATAGGTGAGTAACATAGAAAAAGTCCTTCATCAAACTTAGCATCAAATTAATCTAAATCCCTCGTTCAAATTATTTAAAAAAAGGCATTGGCATTCAAACACATGAAAATAGGGTATCTTGAGCTTCTAATCATAAAATAATTCAAAAGGAGAAATATCTAATAAAGGTCTACATATTATCTTATTAAATACATAACAAGTAATATGAACTTCTTCTGCACAAAAATACTTGAGGACATTATAATTTTTAAGTATACACCATGTGACATCTAGCAAGGTTCTCTTCTTTGTCTAATCTATACGATTTTGTTGAGGAGTTATAGGTGAAGAAAATGTATGCTTAACTCAATTTTTCCCTCAAAAATTGCCAAAAATGTAATTCATAAATTCTCCTCCAATATCACACTTAATGGAGACTAACTTAACTTCATGCTCTTTTTCAATCATAACACTCAACCTAATAAATTCCTCAATACTTCTTTTTTGTTTCTCACAAGAAGAACCCACGAAATCCTAGTATAGTAATTTATAACAACCAACCCATATTTACTTCTAGCAAGACTCTCTAATGAATAAGACAAAATAGGTCTAAATGAACAAGCTCTAATGGTTTCTGAGTTGTAATGTGGTTAAGTGGTTGAAAGCTCTCTTCTATTTGTTTTCCTAATTGACTTGGACAACATAGTCTGATATTTGGCAAACTAAGGTTTGGCAAACCTCTAACTAGATTAAACTTTAAAAGCTTTTCAAAAGTAGATTTTTCTAAATGACAAAATCTCATATGCCACAATGTAGAATTATTATGGTGTGTTGTATGGCATTCTAAACTATTGTGCTTAACCATGTGCAAAAGTAAAACATATGTATTATCTTTTCTATTTTCAATTATAAGTGTAACATTATATTTAATAATAATCCATTCATTTTTGTTAAATAAAAAATTAAAATTTGAATCACAAATTTTGACTAGTACTAAGATTATTTTACATTAAGTCTTAAACAAGAAGGACCTTTCTTATAGGAATGTGTTTGTTTCCCACATCTCTGATTCCAATAACTTTCCTTTTAGTGTTATCACCAAGAGTAAAGTTACCACCATCATAAAACATCAAGTGGATGAATAAAGATGTATCTCTAATTATGTGTCTTGAGTATCCACTATCTAAGTACCACATGTCCTCTAGTCTTTCAAGGAAGGCAAATCTTATCTTCTAATATTTTAATCAAAACACTATCTTTGGCCATAAAATAAATCAAACCCATCTTCTTATCTTCATCACTATAAGAAGAAATATCTAAATAATCATAAGACATCTTGATAGCTTTCTCATTCTTTTTTTGAAACTTTTCTACAATCTCTTTGTAGTTGGGGTAATTTGGCCTTGTATGCCTAGAAGGTTTATAATCACAAAAAAATTTTTCTTCTTTGGAAACCACCTCCCTCTATGGTTTCGTATTATTTCTAAAATAATTAACTAAATCTCTTTTATTATATAATCTAGAAAATCAATTTGAGATAGGAGCTACCTAATTTGAGATAAAGAAATCTAAGTCTATAAAGGAGTCAATTACATGTACAATTGTCTCTTCCATCCCTTTTATCTTCTCTTTTTCAATCACAAGTTCTTCATTCTTTCTTTCTGCAAGCTCAATTCGACTAGTCACAAGCTCACCTAACAACACATCCATTAGAATATCAAAAGTAATTTTTACATCCTTTTATGTTGTCACTAATTGGTCATATTTTTGAGGAAGAACTCAAAATCTTCCTCACATACACAAGTAGAAAACACCCTGACAAGAATAAATAAACCATTAATAATACCAGTAAATCTTGTAGACATAACCTTAACAGTATCATTTGAATTCAATTGAAATAATTCATGCTCATGATTATGCATGTTCATTTTAGTATCTTTAACTTGATAAGTACTCTCTTTGATATCTTCAAGTTTAGAACAAATCTCATGTGTCATTTTCAGTAAATGATTTGATTATATTTTTGAGGCACCCAAATCACAACACAAAATATTCATAAAATAAGAATTAAGTTGCACTCTATGCTTTTCTTTGAGAATAAGTACACATAAAGGTTTTCTCACTTCTTTTATGTCAACAATTATAGTTGGAATCTCAAACATAATTTCAACATTGCTAATTTCCAAATCAACAGATTCAAAAATTAAATGTATATGATTAATGTAATGGAGATAAAACAAACCATTAAACAAAGGTGGTCAATGTGACAAAGCTCCCTCAGATAAAATTACATTATCATCAACACAAGGTAGAGCCATCAGATATTGTCTTATTTATTTCTTTCTTTTGATAAAACCTTGCTCTGATAATAATTATTGTAAAACATGTGAGGCAAAGTGAAGAAGAGGGAAGGGGTGAGTTGTACATTTAAATTTTTTTTATCAAAAAAATCAGAAGAAAAATTTTGTTGAGCTTAAAATAATTTTCTTTTATGGAGAAAGTAAAATTACTCAACAATAAATGAAATGTACACATAATTTTTATGTAGTTTGATAGAAACCCTTACCTCCACTCACTCTAGATCCACATTTAGCCTCTAATTAATCTCATCCTTTTATTGAAGCTAGTAAGTGAAATGAAATACGCACTAGAGCACCAATGAGATATCAAAGTTAAAGAAATTAAGGCTATTAAAAAAACTCAAAACTTTACAATTCTTTGCTTACAAAATTCCTACACCTTTAATTCTTTAACCAGGGGTGGCACTAAAAATGAATGTTGAAGATGCTACTATGAAAGGCCAAAATGAGTGTGAACAAAAGCAAATAAATCAAGGCCCATGAAAATCATTAGCTTTTAAAAATGTATAAAAATTTGTTGCTCATAATTTGAGCTTCAATTGGACTTGTACATAAATTTTCAAACTTTGTTCAATAATATTTATGTTTAGTAAATGATTTTTATTTATAGATGAAATGAAAAATATCAAAAAAAAACTCCTACAATGGAAGTATCTATTTTTTGGAAACCTATCCATTACAATGAAGAAAATGGTACCGCTGCTGTCTAATTACATTAATTGTTGGAGTGATAGCAGACGGATTAACTTAAAGGAAAAAGGGTTTAGTTCTAATCACTATGTCACAAGATCTAAAGCGTTGGTTTCAACAATCAGATAGATGATGATGATGATGAGGTTATTATTCATAAGGGTTAAGACACTCTCAACGATTTGATAAAGCATTAGGGATGAATGGCTAAAGTCAAATGATTGCTTACAAATGTAGGTGTGATTATAACTTTTTGATTGTAAGAACTTGTAATCAGGTTGTGTAGAAATTTCAAGTTTGGTAAAGCTTATTTTTGTGCCACATTGCAAAATTATGTAACTATTTTGTGCTTATAATAGATCCACTACATATTATTACCAACTTAATGGTGTTGACAACCTCTGGTTTCTTAGGACGTCATGACTTGAGTCACCAACATGCACATATGGGGTCTAACCAGACCCAATTTACATAAATTAAATAAAAAGTCTTCCCTAACTCATTTTTCAAATAATGGTTGAAAAGAAATGCCCTCAACCAATATAACCAAGGACCACAATAACAACCTTACTAAAGTAGTACTCGAGCTTGACTCATCTTCGTTTCTATTAGGTTCCAAGTCTACGGGTTCCCATGCCTCATTTTTCCTTTAGGCCAATCAATGTAAGCCCTTTGGACATTGCAGTGGGGGTGCTTCGGCAATTTTGCTTCAACAATAAAATTTTTATAAAAAAAATTTGTTAATGTAAAATCTCAAATTCTTTCAAATAAAATACATCTCAAACAAATTTTGCATTTACATAAAGGGTGATAGTCTTATGTGCCACCATTGCAAAGAATTTAAAGGTTTAATATGCTAATCGTAAAAATTTTGAAATGAAGTTATTTATGGATTAGTTGCTCGTGAAAGACCATCATTCTTTGATCCAAAGTTAAAAAATTGAACCATTAAATTGCATTCACTACTTATATTACAATAATCTATGCTCCAACAAATTCAGATCACTGAAATAACACTAAGCTTAAGAAGGTATTAGTACATAATTAACCTTGGTTTTGCGATCAATACCTTAAAGGATACAATGACCATAAGAATTATGGTTCATCAACTTGTGAAGGAGTTTGAAATGTTGTTTTAGTCTTTACTACAGTAAATATTTATTCATTCTTAAAATGTTTTGGAAACTTAAAAACAAAATTTTCAAAACATTTCACATAAGTGTCCTATCATGATGTAGTTATCACAATACGTCAATTTTTTTGTTCAAAGAATGTTGTTACCTATGGCTATAATATATTTTTTTAAGAATACTTTTTCTATTGTTTCTAATTCTCAAGCCTTTAATCAAACCTCTTATATCTAGTTCTTTTTATTTTGGTGATTTGCATTCACTATTCTTTTTTATAGCTATAGCAAATGTAATGGCTTGTTTGAAAGATAGAATACGAAATGCAGGTAGTTTATGATCAACATGATCAACTAAATTTAATCTTCTTCACTCTTCAAATACTCTTTTATGATTTACTCTTAAACTTTATTATTCTTTCTACTTCCCATCAGCATGAAATCAAAGTGTTCTTATGTTAAAAATAGAATGAGCTATTTGTGAGATGTTCTTGCCCCATGATCTTATCTATAGATATTAATTTTAAATTAGTAATAGTAGATTTGAAAGTGCAATAGTGTTAAGAAGAAAACCAAAAATGAAATGTACAAGAGGTTTTTTGCATGAAGATTGAATTGTTTTAGATTCTCTTTAAAGGTTCTAAATTTATAAAGTTTAAATTCTAAAAATTATCTAAGTTCTTTTTAAGTTCACTCTAAATTATTTCGAATCTTTTATGTATTCTCCCTAAATTCTTTTTTTCAAACATCTTTTCCAACACTTTGTATAGAGGCTAGGATATAATATCTAATTACAAAAGAGCCTAACAATTTGTTACAAAAAGAGATTTGACCATTGATAATGTTTTGAAATCTCATCAATTTTGAGTCATCCAGCCACATAACTACCCATAAATATCCAATTTGCATGAGGCTTCTAAGTGCCATTTGAGTTTAAATTTTTCATGTGCGAAGATGGTGTAGTAAGTGCCACTTATTGCATCAGTGATGCATGCAGCCAACAACCTATAATAAACCATCACACTTATCAAGTTTAATGCATCTAGTAGTCAAATGTTCACATGACTCAAGGGAGCATTAATAGTCCATGAAGTTTGATGCAAGTTGGTTAACACCATTCCAATAGGATTTTATTAAAGTATCTTCCTTTAGGTTTAGATATCCTAGGAGTTCATCAATGTGATGTAATATGATATATTAAAACCTATTATAACTCATAGAAAATTAAGAAAAGCTTTAGTTCTAGTAATATATACATACAAGGCCCAATCCAAGGGTCTTACTGGTTTCAAATACAAAATCCTAGGATTACTGAATAAGAACTTTTATAGAACCCAAAGTAATGCATTGAATTTTGATATAAGGGATATCAGCATAAATGTAAAGTGATTTAAATAACAAACACACAATTACTGACATTGGTAGTGAAGTGGTGAGGTACATGCAAAATTTGTGTTCAAAGAAGCATAACCAAGAAATCATAGTCATATGCACTAATGAGAAAGATGTATATGATGATTATGTTTTCTAAAAGTTGAAATAAAGTGGTGAAAAAGTTTCTTAGTGACTTGACAATATTGTGAATGATTGATAATGGGTAGGAATTTTCTTTTTGATCCGCTCATATTCCTTCTTAGGACACCTCTATAATCACATTGTTAGATAATTTATGCACAACACATTAAAATAAAAAGGGGTTGGTGGTAGAACTTTATTACTTCACTAAATGTTTTTCAACCTATGCAACAAAATAAGCATCCCTATTTATAAAGTTCTCAAGAGCAAAATATTAACTTTACTTATTAATATTAAGGGGTACATTTTAAAATTCTGAAAGTCCTTTAAAATTTCTAAAAATAGTAAAAAAATAATAAATAAGACAGTTTGAATTTTGAAAAAAAAAACATGAAAAAAATAACTTAAAAAGTTACAAAATGATTTAATGTAATAAATTCCTAAATAATTTTGAGCATTGTTAATGATGAGTGGTGAGGTAATGGGTGTTATGGTTGGTACAACATAGAAGGATCAATGTGTGATTCTTTGGTTTTTTTTATTGGTGGCACAATATTAAAGATTTGCATAGAGAGGCATCCAATGCCTTAGGTCTTACCTTTGGGTCAGCATGGGTTAGGAAAAACTATGACATATTGATTAGTTAGAGCTTTCTAGATTAGGCCTATGTAGGAAGATGATATTACAAAGTTCGTAGGACACCAAAGGCCTGATGGGTGGCAACTAAGCCTTTCACGGTGGTCGTAATAGTGGTACAAACTAACAGGAAAAGCCGAAAACATAATTTTAAGCTTTTTTTAGAAAAAAGTTAATCAAATTTTAGATGAGTGGAATTGTGAGCTGCCTAAAAGAATAACTTGCACTTAATATAAAATTGGAGATATCTAAAAAAAAGTCAACTATTCATCAAATAACACAAATTAATGTATACATGTAAATAACTTAGTGAACTAATGAAATACAAACTAAAATATCAAATAAATGTTTATCTACTATACTTTGTCCCCACACCTATAGTGATAATGAAGACTAACAAGTAGTAGGGGGCCAATCTTGCAATGACTCTGAGTTCGGATAGAACTAGAATGCCTCCAAGTCAAACATCTATGTGATGTACTGAATGCTACTACGTCACCATGCCTCTACAAAAAGACCTCGACCAACACATTCCAGCATGCACTTTGGTGGCCTTGTAGCAAATCTCTGCTAGCAACCTAGCCTTACTGCCTTATGTAGTGTCATCAATTTTTCTCATTTTTTCTCTTCCCTTAATTTTGCTTCACTCATTTTTTGTTTTAGTAAGCTTGGATGTTATCTCTTGATTTACATTATAGATATATGTTGGAGAACTAATTTATCTACATCATATAAATTTTAAAAAATTGAGGATAATTAATTTTTATGTTCAATAAAATTTATGTTATTATATTTGAATAAGAGTACAAAATTATATTCATAAGATGATGATGAAGTGACATGCTTGTATTCTTTTGGGGCTCCAAAAAATGTTTAACCTAAAAATCTTGAATTGAAAAGCATAAAATATGATTTAATAAAATATCAATAACTGTTATGTTAAATGTTTTAACATGAACATGATTTCATTAAATAAAAATTAATGAATTACAAATTGCATGAGAATTGAATAAGTTCATCATGCACAGAGCTAGTTAAAGAATTATCATTCTCGACGTCAAAATATTTTTATTCCATATTACAAATACAAGTGTTATGGTTTAATTATTTTATGATGGAACAATCTACTCATACCCACTGTCTTAAAGCAATCTTATAAGTTTGCAAACTTTCATAGCACCATCCTTTTATTAAACAACAAACTAGCACATTCAAATTATTAATCATCACTATTTTTTAATTGAAATATTGCCCCATCTACAATAGCTCTTATGCATGAAAATTTTATAGCATGCTCTTTTGCTTTAATAAAACTACTGATCACTATACATTAAAATTTTCATTATCTATTACTTATTAATTGTAATATTTACCCACGTACATTTGTTGTTTACAATGTACTTTTTAAGTCGTTATTATAAGTGAATACTACATAGAATACCTACATCAAATTTGAAATAAAAATTGTTGAAATTATGTTTTTTGTTCGAAACATAACAAGTGCTACTACGAATTAAGAGTGCATACTTAATTATGTTAAAAAGCATTGTTATAATTCATACTACTACAACACATCCACAAATATTGCTACAATTCATTTTTGCAAAATTAGGCATTTCAAAACCAATGGTAGAATGTGGAAATCTTTGTTTGCAAACCTTCTCTTTATGAATGGAAGTGAAAAAGCATATGAAGTAGATATGGTTTTCGACACACTAATGTTGTCAGTGACAAACTTGTGTGTTCAACAGAATCAATATGAATGCATTCTTGTTATGTCGTCATTCAAGTGCAAGCAGAAGCATGCGTTGTCACAATATTTCATGCAGCAAATTATACAAGGTAGCAATCTTATACCTATGTCATACATTCTCTAAGGATCAATTTTCCACCAATTTCATGTGAGTAAGAGTTTTCATTCATATTTGTGTATAACTTATTTAATTTTAGGTACTACCATATGTAAGATATGTTATAATAAGCTATATTCATTTATTATATGACTTTGATATGACACAAACACAATCATTTAATATAGCCACCCAAAGTGTTGCTCTTATAAGATAACCTATGTTTAGATGTTCTTATTGTTAAATTGTGTAAGTAAGGCAATAAACTTGTTAATGTAAATAGTCAAGTCCTATATCATCTTACAAAGAGATATTGGAATCACATCTATATGATCCACATTTATGTAGGTCATAAGAAAAGATTGATACAAACCAATTGTAAGATTTCAATAATCATATCGTCTGAGCACACTAATTTGTATAATTGATGTTCTTCATTAAACTATCAGAATCTTCAATGCATTAGTATTCTATGATTCATTTTTTATCATTAATAAGTGTAGATCAGTTAGGACAAATATTGTCACAATACCATCTGAAAGCAATGAATATTATCAATTGTTGTGGTTTTATTGGGTTAGTAATTGCATTATCATGCAAATTTTTTTCTTATATCATCACATCACAACACATTTTCAAGATCGTGTCTCTTAGAAAAATAAATATATAATGTCGTGAGACGATCAATTGAAACTATAAATATATGATTAATTGAAACTATAAATATTAACTACATTATACTAGTATAATCTATGAGGTGCTCTAGAATAAAATATATGTATAAGGACTTAAGCACTAAGCTACATCTTGGTGATGTATTGTATGAAGGACTATCTTAAAAGAATATTTCTAGACATTTTGGGGCATTAAGGTGTTCTTTTCCTTTTCCAGCGTGCTAATAAGATATTGTTCATGTACTAATAATAACAAAACCATGAGAGTGTAACCACCATTTTAGTAGACTTTGGAAAGCCTAACTAGCTACCAAATGATCCATAATTTGCTTTAGTATTAACATTACATTAAATAGAGTATGGTTTTGAAGGAAAGAAGCTATTGTTACAATTTGCAAAATCTTATGTTTAAGGAAAGAGCTAAATCATAGACTCATTTGATTATAGCTATATCATCTTTTGATTTCTACTTGATCAACAAAAATTTTTATTTTTTGATTAATATTGGTAATATCATATTATTATTACCATATTTCTTAGTGTCACATTTATTAAAAATGGATTAAATGTACATGTTTTTCATTTGTTTCTTATGAAAAGAGCTATATTTATTTGTCTAGCAAAAATTTGTAAATTCTTTTGGTGACTTATTTAAGTGCCACTGATGTAGTTGGTCAACTCTTACCTACCATGATAAAAACATGTCATTAGTGGAAGCTGATTTAGGTTTCTAGTGGTAGACATAAGCACTGGTTAAGACTAGCCGCCAAAAAAACATGGCTGTACATTTTCTTATTTGTCGTTTGTGTTTTCTTCTTCACTTTTTTTATATTACAATAATGGTTCTTCCGATTGTTCCAAACAAATTAAAGTAGTTTTAAAACATTTGTTTCTTGATATTGTATAAATGCCACAATTCACACCCTCTTGTAGTATTTATTCCTTTCCAAATTTAATGAGAAGTATTAGAGAAATGTTTTGACAAATAAAGAAATTTCTACAACAAGATCCTTCAGGCTCCTTCACTTGTAAAGGACAATTCTGTTTTGAGTGATGGAACATCATGTCATCAATTTGCTTAATTGAAATGTTAACATTATTTGTAATACAAAAGTAAGATGTGCTTATTTTTTAATCTATCAATCTAAAATGTTTTTGTTCCGATAGAACATAATTTTACTTACCTAACAAAATTACTAAATATTCAAAAAGTTAGAATGTACCTTTGCTATGCAACTCCTAAGAAAAAGCACGAAGTGTTGCTGAACACTTAAGCCATGAATATTTTATATTTTAGATTACCTAAATATAACTCCATCATGCGTATCAAGTATTCTCATGAGATTCGGTGTGAACTTGAGGTTGCTTAAGAATATACATAGCAAGTGAAATAGAATAAGGTCAATATGCTAATTCATGAATATGTGTTATTTAGGATGAGTCATGATGAACTATAGAATCAATGTTTACTTGCTTCAAAAATATTATCAATGGATTATCTAATATTAGAATATTGTTTTTAATGTCAAAACAAAGTTTTAAAACTCTATTTATATTCTAATATACTTTAAACATAATAAAAGATATTTCTATCTAGTAACTAGTTCTATTTCTTGGAAAGCTCCTCATCAATGGAGTTAAGCTTGTGTGGAATAGGAGTGAAGAACAAAAATAAATGAAGGAGAAGAATAAGAAAAATAAGAACCTCTTTCTTTTGTGGTGGACTTTAACTTGTATTCTAACTCACTGATCTCTTGCATGGTAGTTGCCATCTGTAAAGAGCCATCTAGATTATATAACATGTGAAATATATGAAGAAATGTTTCCTATGCAATGAAGCAAAAGGGTGGGATAACACAAACCAAGGATAACTATTGTCATGATTACACATTACCTTGGCACTAAAGGCCAACTACCCACGCCATAGGGAAAGAGTCGAGAAGTTTCAATAATAAAAGAAGATATTGGAATTGAAAATCTTATTGAGTGATTTTGATAACTAAACATCCAATGAGGAAGTTAGGAAGGAGAGCTTGGTTTTTTCATTTGTTAAGGTTGTCAAGTTTGAAATTTTGTCTATTGATGAGGTGTGGTCCACCACTTATTCTTCGCCTTCAAATAAATTATGAAGGATAATAAAATTTTATTTCGATAGAGTACAACAAATTAGCTACAATGTCTACTATGCTAGAAGAAGGATATGAGGATTATGTAAGAATAAAAATGAAAAGAATGCAAACTATTTACCAGAAGTAAAAAATATAGGATATGAAGTGGCTACCATGATAATAAAAAATGTAGCGGTAACTTGAGAATTGTAAAACATTAAAGGAAAACATTTAAATTGTAACATATTATTAATAGAGTAGAGTGTTATAACTCTTTTATTATTTCAAATGCTAAAAAAATTAAGTGCCATTATAGCATTAAGATTGGCCATTTAGTTTCACATTATAAAATTAAGTGAAATGCTAGTTCAAAGTTCTTGTATTTGCATGGATTCAAAAAGTTATCCTAAATTACCAAGACATTTTGGCGCCAATGATGCATGAGTCTCCAAGGCTAATGTTCGAATTTGCTTTGTATGTGCCATCATTGACAACCTTCGGAGGGCTTAGAGTGCCAAAATAGTGAGTGGATGCATTGACACATTGCTAGGCATTCTTCATTTTTCATCCACCTAAAGGAATTTGATGAATCCAAAATTACCATAAAAAAATGCCAAGAAAGAAGTCAATGGAAAGAGTGAATTTGGAATCAATCACACCACAAAAATGAATGGTCTTCATTGTACAAGATTTGTTCCACAATGCCTTAAATTATTTGTCTTAGGTTTTTCTATTTTGTTTAATTCAATTGAATACATTATTTGTAGAGACGACATTCTTCTAATTATTACACATAATAAACATAATACCTAAGTGATATAACTGCACATGTTTGTTAGAGTAATGGCCATGTCCATGGATCTTAACAAATTTTAAAACAATTTACATCCACTTTTAAACCTAAAAAGCAAATAAGAACTTGAACACCACTATTGTTCTTGCACATATACTTATTTTCTCCAATAAATCCTACATGCTTAGGAGATAAGACATTTGCATTACTTGTAGCGGATTACTTCTTATGATTGACTTTAGTGTTGTTTCTAAGACCAGAGAAAGGGGTTTTTAAGAAGTTTATAGATTTAAAACTAGGTGTTACACCACTTTTTTTTCTAGCCTATATAAGACATAAATAACCAAAGTCTTCACCCTGTTACACCCTTGTGTTTGATGAGTCAAGCATAAATGTGTATATTTTATTTGGGCTTGATTTTAAGTAAAATTGTTAATAATTAATTAAATCAAGCCATGTATTTTAGATGTCTAAAATAATGGTCTCTAAGAGCCTTGAGGTCATGGCATACTTCAAGGAATTTTGAGACATGCACAAGATTTTTTATAATTGAATTTCTTTTTATTTTTCTTGAATTTGATATGTCCAAACTTTGAGATTATGAGGCACACAAGTAGTATTAACATTTAAAAATATTATAAAATTATTTAATAATGAATTTTGATTTTTGGGCCAAGCATATTTGACAAAATGTATAGATATGGGTATTTGATTTTTTTAATATTATTTTGGAATCATTTTCTACGAATTTCTTTTCATAGCCACTTAATTAAGTTATAATACTATAAGAATATAAAATTATTTTTATACACTTATATTTAAATTTTTGGCTAAAAAATTCGTCAAAAATACCCTAAAACAGCAAAAGTCTCGGGAAACTGTATTTTAGCATGGGCGGGTCGAGCCGACGCCAAAACAGCCGGTCCAGGCTTTTTAGAAATAAAAATAAATAAAATATAATGCGGATGACCCGAAAAGGGCGAGCCAAGCCCGCCCATAGCCCGCAGAGAGAAGCTCGGCTAGCGCTGGTCAACGGTCAAATCAACAGTGCCTGGCTAAGCAAAGCCCGCCGAGAGGGGCTCGGCTAGGTCAAACTACAGTGCGGTCAAAGGTCAATGAACAATGCTTGGCTAAGTCAACCCGAACCAGGTGATTAAGTCCTGGTCAAGGAAGGGGGGAGCCAGCCCCAAAGTGGCTCGAAAGTCAAAGGGCGAAAATTCTTTATAAAGCAATGTGCCGATTTCCATTCTGCAGTGTGGGACTAAAAATCCCACATTATAACTTTGGCAGGATCCAAAGGCGCAGATCAAGCCCGCCCAGATCCAACGGGCGAGAGTAAATTCGAACGGTTGTTTTGCGAGGTTAATCAGCGCCGTTCGTTCAGCGCGCGGGATCCAATGGCTCAGATCAAGTCTGCTCGGATCCAACAGTCTGGATTAAGCCCGAACGGTAAAATGAGTAAATCAATCTGCGCCGTTCGTTTTTGGGCCCGGATCGAACGGTGGCTGCTTTCCGTCCGTTGCCCAAACGGCTAATTAATTTTTGGAGCCGTTGGGGGTGTTTTTTAGAGCTCAAATTTGAGCTCTATAAATAGGGAAAATTGATGTATTTTTCAGTTTAAACTTTGCTAAATTTTTCCAAAGATTTTCAGATCTCAAATTCGAGCATTCAAGCAAAAAATGGTACATCCAAGCTCAAGAAGCAAAGCGGCAAGAAAGCTATTTGGAATTAGAGGTTTTTCAATTACTTCTCAATTTCTATCCCTCTAATTCGTCGATTGTGTGTGCCTCCTTTTTTCTCCTATTTCTCTTAAGTCATTTGCCAATTCTTCGTATTTTTTGTTTTGGGGCAAGGGCGCCCCGGCGTTTGTGCTAAAGCCCCGGGTTTGAGTTGAGCCCGAAAAAAAAACTCAATTAGGTTTGGGGATTAGCCGTAGTAAAAATCCCAAGTAGGTTCGAGGTGAACCGTAGGAAAAACCTCACTTGTAATCGGTGCATTTAGTGGATTTTTCCCAACACCGGTTGGGGGTGGACGTAGACTCGGTTTTGAGTCGAACCACTTAAAATTTGTGTGTTCAACTCTCTTTACTCTTGCTTAAAGGTTTTTAAGTTTAATTTCGAAATTCATATAATTTTTAAATACACAATTCACCCCCCCCCCCCTCTTGTGGAATTTCCTTAGCACGAAACACTTCACACCCTCCACTAGAATTTGTTCATAGTTCATTCATGCTAAATTATTGTCTTTACTAGCTTTGGTGTTTTCATTCTTAACATTATTACATCCAATTGTAAAGCTAGGCTCATCATGCACACTTTAACTAACCCAACATTGTGGAAGAACTATCCTTGGCAACGTGAATCCTAAAAATTAGAAAACTTTAATTTTGCATTATTCATGCAATTATTTTAAAATATTGGAGTCCCTTACTTGGAATCAAGACTTACACATGATGCACTAGATTGCAGAGCATGCATCCTATCGAGAAATCAAGTTGAAGTTTTCATTTATGATTTTAAAGAGGAAGTTGGATATTTAAATCTTAATTATCTCCTTGCCTAGAGGTTTTGAGAAGCCCTTTATCTACTCATAGCAGGGATGTCGTGACCATGACAAAAAAAAATAAGGTGGCCTAGCCATGAGTAGGAAGAGAAGAAATAAACATTAAAATTTGAATAAAGACAAGATAGTCATTGTAGGTGTCTCTTACAAGGTTCCAAAGGATGGATGAACCTTGAGATAACAAAATAAAATGTAGATAAAATCTAGGTAATCGGACCAACTATGTTGTTAATGAATGCATATGCTTTAATTAAAATATAATCATGTTGTAAATTGTAGTCATCCTTTTATTTAACTCTAATATAAGAAGAAAGTAGTAAATTGAGGCATGTAGTTTTTCTTATATTTGCTAAAGGAATGCCTAAGATTTACTTTACGCAATCTCCACATTATAATATAAAAAGATCAAAGAATATTAAATATTCTCCGACTCTAAAGATTGATGTTAGGGTTTTATGGTCAATTAAATGATTAAGTGAAGACCATTTAAAGATTCATCAAATCATTTACAAATTTTGAAATTTCATTGATGTGTGTTTCCAAGGTTCCCTTACCAAAAAAATAGAACATTTCTAACATTAATTTTGTGTGCATTTTGGTTGTTTAGTTATGTTGTGTTGCATGAAAATTAAAATTAAAATCTATGTATAGTGAATGGCACATTCTTCATTGCTCTTTGTTAGAAAAATAGTTGAACTAAATTTCTAAGATTCTATAAATTATTCCTACCAATTTTTTCAAGATATCATGTTATGTGAAAAAAAGATTTTATGAATACAAGTGATGAAATCTTTAAAGTTTTGCAAAAGAATATACCATACTTGGTTAAGATTTCTACAATTAACCTTGATAAACCTAGTTTTAAACTTGAATGCATGGAATGTTGAGAAGATATATTTATAAACATGAGAACTTGATAAAGAATTGGTTAAAGTCAATTTTTTGTAATGTAATCTTTGCATAAACCATAAACATTAAGGTAATTCTTGATAACATAATCAAACCCT